>JAAAKE020114672.1:0-16194 GCA_010014785.2 Anisolabis maritima
CAAAAACAGATATTCGTTTCAATATTATATAGAAAAAAGTCATGATCATTTAATATTTACTAGAGGTTTTAAATTGTAATTCGTTTCTTATCAAATACACACTATCGACCCCTCCCCTAAAAAAAAGTAATTAGTCAATCTTTTGTTTCGTCTTAATGATAATTAGGAGAGCTACATGAAATTCAAAATCACCAACTTTCATAATGTTTTACCTATTATTAAAATTATTATTTTCAGATTTCATTTCGGTCTTCTAATTATTCATTAAGACGAAACAAAAGATACAGGCTGTCTAATTACTTTTGAATGGGATAGTATAAATAGGGTATATATAAACTTAAGTTGCGTTGATTGTTGAGATGAACTCGATGTTTCGGCTCTTATTTTGGAGCCATTATCAAGAGTGGATGATAAGATAGTGATGGCGATAGTGGTGGCTTGTTTTGTGGTCTCAATCTACCTGCTGGATATCTCAGAGCGAGCGACCAGGGAACACCTCGACCAGTCGGGGAGTAGACAGATTGAGGCCCTTGAGTCGACCCAAACCAACTAACGCGCTAACCGTCACGATACCATCCTTCCAAACACTTCCTAGAACACAAAGCCAAAAACAAGCCTCGGAGACATCCACAAACATTCCGACTCAGAGAGTAGGCAGATTGAGGCCTCGAAGTCAACACAAACAGCACAACACCCAAACCAATTCCGTCCTAGATCTCAGAGGCAAACCCAAACCTCTAGGACATCCACCGACCAAATTTGGGAACCAGCAAGACTGAGACCCCGAAAACAAACCACCACCAGCACTTCCTAACTCACCACTCTTGAAAATGGTTCCAAAGGTAGAGCTGGAACGTCGAGTTAATCTCAACAATCAACATGGACTAACCCCTGAAAACACTAATCCACACACACACACACATATATATATCCACCTACTGATTCACTCCACTTTCAGAATGAATTCACCTCTCTCTGACACCGAGATTAAATTCTCAGGGTTTATTTTTATTGATATAAATTATATATTATATATAAACCACAGGGATACTGAAAAAATATATATATAAATATAATAGATAAGAATTTAAACTGATCTATTTCTTTAAAATAAATTCAAAGTCTTGAAACTAAGTGATATAGAAATCAGAATACTTAATTAAATAATATAGGTGTTTAAACCCTTTAAGAGTTTATATTTTTGGGACTCCTTTGCAAAATCCAAGTTCTAAATTCTTTCTGAGCTGTGATAGCCTACAATTTTCTCGAGCTTTGTCTGTAAGAAATTACGTAGAGCTCGTACCAAACTCTTCTGTATCTTGAAATGTTTCTTTTTTACCCTCGAACAAGTATCAAAATAAAATCTCTTTTAGCTGAAAATGTGAAATTATTAATTTTTTGTTGCGGTTTACTATTTATTTAGTAGAAAATAGTTTATAAGTTATGTTTCAATTAATATAATAGGATATAGAAAAAAAACTAATTAAATTTTAAATTTTATTGGAAAACAGGGCCACCCCACCCACGTAAAAATGATTATCATTTATTCAAAATTGTATGTATAATTTAAAAAAGTTGGAACTTGTCTTTTATTCATTTATTTTTTTATTTTCTCTGTAAATGTAATATATATATTTAAAAAGCGAGTGTGACTAAAGGCACATCACACTTTTACATAAAGTAGGTCAACTCATCATTCAGCTTTCCTTAATTTATGTAAGAGAAAGTCGTGTAATGTGTAGTCACACCATATTTTTTTTCTATTGCTACTTTTAGACTCAGGGGACCTCAAAATGTATTTCAGTTGAATTCTCGACATTAATTTTTTTTTTTTGTGATCATAATATTTTCTCACATTCATAAAATAATTATTATTTGATGATTTTTGAAATTTATTAACCGTTATCCCCTCCCCTCCCCCCAAATTGTTTGGGGCCCATTTTACTCTATACGTTTTTTTTTTTTTGTGATTTCCTCTTAAATTACTTTATTAATATTGATGAAATTGCTGTCCATAGAATGGCTACATGTCGAGCTTGACGCAAAAATCTGGTGTGGCAGCACTCAGCTTTCCTTACTTTAGGTAAGAGAGAGATGTTTGATGTAAACGCACATCACATCAAATTTTTTATCAAATCTATCCAAAATTTTGTTATTAAATTACATTCATCCAAAACGACAATTTCTTTAATTTGATGTATTTATCCAGCCACTCCTAAACTATTTTTACTTGTAGTCTATATTATGCACCCTATTTTGTTTCATTCATCTTTTGAATGGTTGTC
Source organism: Anisolabis maritima (assembly GCA_010014785.2). Taxonomy (NCBI): domain Eukaryota; kingdom Metazoa; phylum Arthropoda; class Insecta; order Dermaptera; family Anisolabididae; genus Anisolabis; species Anisolabis maritima. The sequence goes on from JAAAKE020114672.1 coordinate 2,286, forward strand.
TAATTTCCAAGCTTCATAAAATTTGAAATAAAATGGTGGCAACTCTCTATGCAACATTTACTCTAAACATAATTCTCGCCAATAGACTTCCTCTCCTGGCAGAACAGCAAACCCATCTCCCTTCCCCACCCACAGCCTCATACAGTTTGCGAACTTAACTAAGTTAACCTTAGATATAAACAAACTAGTTGCTTACATAAATGAAATGTTATTAATATAATGACATCTAGGATTAAAGTGTTTTTGATTAATAAACATTTATAGGAATATAAACAAGTGAGTATTCAATAGTGCAAATTCCGGTCATTGTAATTATGTTAATATAGACAATTAGTGATTGTTATATATTAGTTTAACCAATCAAAAATATTTTTTGATAATAGAATCGAAATATAATATAAATAATGGGTGAGTGTAATTGTAAGATTAGAAAGGAGTCAGTCAAGGTGAAAATAAATAAAATTTCTTCCGCAGAGTAAAGCAGCTTCCTCATCAGAACATTAGTTCTCATATAAATTTATAAAAACTTAAGAACCATGTCAAAAATTATATATGAGTTAAAGCCTAAAATGAATTGTTAATAGTTTCTAAACACTGTCAAGAATATGTTTTAGATATGAATCTAAAATTAATTTATTTGTAAAATATATTTATTTTATTCAGGACATCAAGCAACAAAAGGAGTAAATAGGAAAATATTTCTAAAGTTTTAATATGATATTAAATAAGATTAAAGAAAAGGAAAAAATTAGATTGTCTTCTTTCCTCTTTAATTTGCATCACTTCCCCTATTTTTAATTATCTAGTAAAATGGCATATATAATCACCGGTCTCAATTGGTTTCTTAAATTCTATTCGATTAATTAACAATAACAATTAAATTTTATATTTAAGAAGAGTCTCTTTAGAACAGGACCTACCTCTTTGGTCAATTTTTGAGAAATTTGTTCTGGACATCTGGGTTAAAATTTAAAAACAGAATATCCTCTAAATTTCTTAAATAATGTTTTAAGAATTTCTTATTCTAAAACAATTCCTCCTCTATATGCGTCGCCGATGTTGATATTTCTGTTCTCTTTTACTTTTCCAAACTAAATATGTTGCACTTAAACCAACAAATAAAGCTTGATTACTTGATACGTTGATTATTACTCGTTAAATGAATGTGGACTGATGGACAAGCGCTGACACATTGATTTCGATGTACGCGTTGACGAAAGATGAATTCAACTTTGAAGCGAAAGTTGAAATTGATAGACTTGAAAGTTGAACCAGTGTAGATATTATTTAACAGCCATGATAGTTATATATATATCATGGAGGAAAACATGCAAGAATTTTTGCAAAAAAATTTTATTGTGCGGGATCTTTAAATTTTCTTAATGTAATGAAATATAAGTTGTCTTTCTGTATTTGATTGACGGCTAATTTTTTTTTTTTTTTTTCCTTATCTAAAGAGCATTTTTTGAGAAATTTCTTTTTTATTTATTTTTTTCAAAAGTCTCTTTACCTCTTCAAAATCGTACTGCTGGCATTCTTTAAGGGTGGAGTGACTAAGAGCCGTCCGTGTCAGTCATTTTCTTTGTTACCGATTTCTTGTGCTTTTCGATTCTGCTTCCTAAATGCCTCTTTGACTATCCTACGTACCTTGTTCCGCAATTTAGGTACTCACTACAAGAGCCTTTTGTTTTAATTTTGAGATTGATTCTTTTTTATTGAACAAATCCATTATTCCTTTCCATTTAAATTGTATTTTTTCCCTTAAATTCTTTTGATGATTTTTGTTATTTCATTTATATGTTGGAAGGATACATAAATTTACTGACACTGGGGTTTACATGAGGGTCATCGTAGCTGTCAGGGAAGTGCATACTGCGGAGATTTGCGCCTTGGATCTTTTATAAGTTATTTTATAAAAGATTGCGAGTTCGCGTTTTCAATGTCCATTTTAATTATTATGTTGAACTTGCTGTCAATAATTTCTTGGTCAAAAACCCGAACAAAATATTTTAAGGTGTTTGTTTTGTAAGTGAAGAGGATATTCAAATTATAATTTGTTACCATATTACTGATATCCAATGTTTTATAAATGTCAAATTTAAATGAACTTTTTTTTTTACTAAATATTTTTAAATGTAAGTAAAAAGTTAATATTTTTGTTTCTATTTCTTTTCCAAACTATAAGTTGAGATGGACTTTGTTTAATTCATCCGATTCTATATTAAGTTAGTTTCTTTAATATCAAACTTTCTTTGTTCAATTATTGTTTTTTTCTTTTTTTTTTTGATAAGTATTCATTTTTTAAATATTCATTAAATTAATCGCATTATAACAAAAATTGTTTAATTTTTATTTATTTATTATGATGGACTCTAAAAAATACTATCTATTTTTATTTATTGTAATAATTCTGTGTAGTAGTCTAAATTATATCATTTAAATGCATAAACAGCAAAATAATGTTTCAAAGTATATATTTCGAAATATCAAATTAAACCATAAAAAAATTGCAGCTCTATTTTAATAGAAGTTGAAAAAAATATACCAAGCAAAACAACAAATAATACTATAAAGTTAGTGAAATATAAAATTACCTATTAGCATATTTTATTTAATAATCTGAAACATTTCAAAGTTTAATGTTTATTTTTTTACTATAATTCTAGTTTATTTCTTTATATAGACTTCTTTATTAACTTTTGTAGCTCTAAAACTGGAAGGAGCGCTAATATTTCACGGTTAAAGGATTTGAAAATTATGCTAATTTTATTTTTCATTCTATATAAAAAGAAAATATTAAAAATTAATTTGAATTATATTAAAGAAAACAAATAAAAAACTCTATTATATAGTTTTATATTTTGAATATTTTATTAACGTATAATAAATCATTAATATTTGATTTGGTATTAAGTCTTTTCAATTTTCACATGTATTTAGGAGACTGAAGTAATAGCAGTTACTTATGGAATTTTTGTCAGTACAAGTCTAAAGTTTATTTATTTTATTTCAATCCTTTATAAAAAATTAAGGTCAATTTCTACTTTATGGTCAAGTTTTCAATAGATTTTTAACTTTTATATTTATTTTTTTTAATATTTTTGAACAAATTATGGTTTTGACCAGCATTCTCTCTTAATTTCGCTAATGTCATTATTTAAACCTATTTAAAATAATAATAAAACCCAAGATAATGTCCAAAATAACAATACAGTTTTTAAGGTAGTTTAGGGACATCAACATTCCCATTTTTTGCTCCTTTTTAGAGTCCTAAATGGTATGCAATATTGTTTTGATAACTTTCTAATGAACATTCAGTCATCAACGGCAGTGAGCTCAAGCCTAGTTAATAAATAACGTTAAAATTGGAAAAATGTGTGAGAAAATAATTTCCCTCAGAAAGTTATTTAGGAGTAAATAGTTCTATATCCATCTGATTCTTTAAAATACCGGAGAAAAAAACTGACATCGTTACTTTCCGACAATATATGACTAGCTGGGTGGCAATGAAAAAGCAGAGCTCTCCGAAGGGCCGATGAGATAGCGATGCTGTGCTCCTCTTATTTGAAACAGTCCCGAGTGGCACAGTAATATCTGATGCAGAGGGAGTTATTAACTCAGGCTTTTCTTCTATAAACAATTCCCTTCTCCCTTCCAGTGAAAGCAACATGTTCAAGACAATAGAATCTAATAATAGTATTACCAAACATATAGATAATTTTTTTAAGTCCTTTTTGGCATTTGAGTTCATTTAGACTCCGTTCATATTTAATTAAATCATTTGGTAGCCAATATAATTTAAATAACTTTATCACTTAGGACGGGAATTGAATCATTGACCCTTGGAACGTGAAGAGAGAGACCTCTAACTATGCTACTCCAAGGGACAGGAACTCAAGCCAAAAAATAAAAAAATCTTGAGGGATTAGTTTTATTCTTTAAAAAAGAAAATTTTTTTACTTCAATAAATGAATGAGTATGTATACTCTGTGCTTACAAATGAAAAATGTGTGTAATAATAGTAAGTCACAGCTTTCTCTTACCTCTAATAAGTGAAAATAGTGTGATGTGTAGTCACATTAAATTTTTTTGTAGACATAATTTGTGCTTTATAATAGTATATAAGCACCCGAGAGATTAAAAGTTGGCAAAGTTCCTGGCCCAAGGGCCTGAGAACTTCAGGGAGATTAATTATTATTGTGATATCCATTTTTTATATAATATAAAATTAAAAATATTTCAATTTCAATGAAAAATATATTTTTTTATTTAATTTCTAAAAATTTGATTATTTATTTATCTAATATTTTAAGAATTTTAATGAATTATTATTAAAAAAAAAAAAAAAAAAAAAAAAGGAATAAACTAATAATTATAATTTAAATGTCAAGTTATCAAGAAATCAATTTAAAAATATATATATATATATAATCTGGAAAGTCTATCATCATCATGTCTCCTTCTCCTTATCCTTGCCTGGTCAGTCTTCCTCCAGGGGAATTTTCATATCGAATTCGGCAGTCGCCGTCGCGACTGCAACTACCTCCAAGAGGATCATTTATTCAGCGACAGTCGCCGTTGCGACGAATATAACTGACAAAAATAACGACTTCAGCGAGGGTCGCTGGCTTTTGTGACTACTACCCCGAAGAAGAAGAGTCTTGATTCACCTACATCACCATCATTTGCATCATCATCATCGTAAGGCAGCCATGTAGCAGACCGCTAGATTCACTACGGCCAACAGCTGAGGGGCGCAGAGGAAGCGCCTGCGCTCGAATGCATCCACCATCATTCATTTTTATTTTTCCTTTTTTCCCTACCTCATTTCAATCCATCATTTTCTATGTTTTCTTATTATTATTATATTTTTTTTTTTTATTTAAAATAATTATTGTATGATTTAAAAAAAAATCTTTAACAAAACTTAATAATAAATTGATTATTTATTTAATTTTATTCAATTCAATTAAATTTTTCTTATTATTTTATTTCTTTTTTATTTATTATTCAGGAAGCAGATCACTCTCCCTGCTTCTACATTTCCCCCAACTTGGGTTGATATTATTTTACTCTTGTCGAAAACTGTGTGAGTTATACCATCAATTTTTTTTTTGTGTGTGTGAATTTAACCTTCAAATTTAGCCCACAGGCAATATTTAAATAAAAATATTAAACATTTAAATTAGTAATTCAATCTTGTTTACTATTAGCTATAAGGGCAGCCCTGCAAAGGCTTTGCTTCACCCTTTTAGGCACACTGTCTGTTTTGAGGAAAATTTTCCACTCGACCTTATTTTTTTCTTTTTGGAATAGAAAGATCTAAGTCGAAAGGAGAAAGAAAAATTTTAAAAATTTAAATGTACTATTAATAATTTTTCAGGTGTTATTTTAATTTATCATTATCCTGATCGATAAATAATTGAAATTTTTCAGTCTAAAAAGTAAGAATTTTTAAAAAATATTAGCCAGAAATAAAATACAGAAAGATTAAGAATATTTGTTATAAAAAATAATAATAATATAAATAAATAAATAAAAATTAATCGGAAGTAATATTATTTAAAATAAACTAATAATGGTCTGTCTCTGTGTGTGTGTGTGAACAAAATATCTCAAAAACAAAAAAAACTCTCGAGTCTCAAATCTGACATCTAAGCTAGTTACCCAAGTGGCCACGACACGAAGTAAATAACACGAATAAAATCGATCAATGAGTATTATTAGTACTTTAATGATGTACAATAGTTTAGACAGTTTTTAGTTTTTCCTTTTTTCTCAAAATCGGCTTTAACGATTTTGATTAAAATTAATATATCAATTATTTATTTGATGATCTATTAAATGTAATATCTTACCTACTTGGGTAAGAGTAAGTAATGTGATGTGCTATCACACCAGATTTTTTGTGTCGATATATTTTTTTATAATAGTATAATCGGCACCTGGTTCAACCAATTTGTTCATTTCAAATTTACCCCAAGGACAATATTTATACATATAAAAAAATATAAAGCGAAAACTAATTCTTCTTTATATAATTTAAAAATATTTTGATCTTGTTAGCATGGCAAACATCTCTCATATTTTTTTCTATGAGATTTTTAAAATCTCTAATTGCAGACCTCACACTAATATGAGGTGGTAAATGATTAATACACGTACATCGTAGTCTTTCTAATTTGTTATATGGTAAAGTGGACTCCAAACATTTTTTTTTGTTTGAGCGAAGTGAAGATGAGGGTTAATACATATCAAAGAGTATCTAAAAATAAATTGATATATGAGGTTTAATCAAAATCATTAGAGTCGATTTGGAGAAAATAGAAAAAACTTAAAGACTATATCAGTATACCTATACTCTCTGAACAATTTTATTGAAAAGCTTTGAGACATATTGCTGCGTGTGTACCTAGCTTAAATTTAAAATTTAATCTTGAGAGTATTTTCGTTTTTCAGATATTTTCTTCTCACACAAACACACAGAAAGAGGTTTTGTGAGACCTATTTCTTAGACTCAGACTTAGACAAAACATGTATTTCCGTTGAAATCTCGAGATTAAATTTTTTTGCTATCAAGACTATATAATATATACTATATACTATATATACTACGTTACATATATTGGGAAAAGAAAGAAAAAACGAGTTATTCCTTTAAAAAAAAAAAGTTATAGTGGTCGCTTTGTAAGTAATTGAAAATTGTATGTATTTTGTCTCATTTATTCATTAATACTCAAGGAAATATAGGGACAAAAAATATTCATGCGACTCTTTAGAATTCTACACCACAACTCAAAAATTCCAAAACTCTTGATTGTCTTATAGTGGGGGGAGAGGAGAGGATAGATAGCTGGCTAAAGCGCGTACCTATGAGAATATTACTTCGTAAATGAAAATTAATATTGAAATGTATATCGCTAATTTAATTATATATATTATTAATTTTGTTCTCTCCCTAACTGATTATTTAAATGCGGGCTTCCATATCCATTTGTTTATTTTTATTATTAAAAATTGTATTATTATTTTAAATTGATATTTTTTAATTAATTTTGTAATCTTTGTACATGATAAAGCCTACTATAAAATGAAATTTATTTATTTTTATTAAAAAATCTTCTACTTGTATATAGTATGAAATTGTAAAGAGAAAAAATTAATCTACCTTTATTTAATTACATTTTAATATTGCTATATTTAATAAAATCTTATCGTTATATAATTTTATATTAAATCGTATGGGGCCTTATTTAATTGAAAAAAATGAACATTCTCTTTTTATGATAAACATTTATTAAATTATTTAACTTACGAGCTTTTATTCTTATTAAGTAAATAAGTTAATAAAATATTTATCTCGTTACTTGTGTTGATTTTTGGTTCTCTTTTCAAAAATTATGTCAATGTTTGTCTATTAAGGAAGGCTTCTTTAAATAATTCAAGCAAGAGGGATTTTAACTAACCTGGGAAAACTTTTACGATTTACGATAGAACCAACTTTTATCATTAGTATTATATTATTTAATTTTTATTAGAATAGTAAATTTGAAAATAATTTATGATTTCTTGAAGCGAAACTTTTTATGAGTAATAATTCAAACATTATTTATTCATGTTGTAACTATTAAATAATATAGTGAATTATAAAATAACCAAGAGCGTTTAATCAATGAAAACGAGGTTCGATTCCCAAGAGAGACAAATTTTTACAACACAAATTTCTAAATGAAATTAAAGATAGAGTGACGTTAAAACTCGCTCACATAAATTGTGCATCGCCTCTTTCACTTTTATTAATGTTTCTCAACTTTTTTTCAGGTTCGACTCCATTTTTAAATAAGGAAATGTTTTGAGCTCTACACTTTCCAGAGGATTTCCCAATGAATAAAATATAACAATACTTAATATTTTCATTCAAAAAAGGTACCCCGAGGGAGTTTGGCCCCAGAAGCTAAGAACTCCTTCGAAAGTGAAAAATTAAATTAAATTCTAAAATAATGTAACTTTTTATATTAGACTGTGACAACTAATAGGTGATTTTGATAAATCAAGGGGCTCCCCATCGCCCCTTGACTACACCTCCAATACTTCCACTATTAGTTATTAATTCTTATATATAAAGTGCAAAATTCTGTCCAATCAGAGGCAATTCAGACTCCGTTTGAGATCCTTTGAATCTAAAAAAATCACAAAATGGTTTGTGAGTGTTTCTGTATGTTAACAAAATAATACAAAAACAAAAAAGCGTTTGAAGCTCATATTTAAGTTAGGGACTCTCGTCGCATGCGCTTTGAAGCTTTTCACTAAAATCGGCCAAAAAGTTCTAGTACTTTGGCTGATGTGCATTTTTAGTTTTATTTTTTTTTTTCCTCTAATTTCTCAAAATCAGCTCTAACGTAAAAATTGATGATACCAATATTTACCAGTTGGGTGCTGATATCGTATTATTAGAAAGAAAAAAAAAATATGTTTAAGAATTCGGAGGAAAGAAAACCAGCCGCTTTTCTCAGGGACCTCTACACCACTTTATTCATCAAATATTTCGGCCAACATTACGTTGGTCATCCTCAGTACCACAATGTGGTAATTTTTATGGACCTGCCTCCGATAGTTATATAAAAGATTCTTGGAGAGGTAAGGGACATGTACACAATGAAACGATAAGATAGAAAGTATATCGTTTCACAAAAAATATGGTGTGGATGCACATCACACAAGTTTCTCTTCCCTACTTTAGTAATAGAGAGTTTAGTTAGTTGTCTCCTTTTCTTGCATAAGTACCAGACTTTTCATTAAGGGAACATTTTATACACATTTTCTCTATTTATATCTGATATATATATATATATATATATTTTTAATAACACATGTAACATTCCAGAAGATCAAAAAACTAGTATTTTGGAAATTTTTTATTACGATAAATTAATTATACTGAAGAAGATGTAGACATCAGCTTATGAGTAAGTAAATGGATTCTTTCTAAACCTAAAAAAAAAAAAAAAGTCGAATAGAAGTTTGTTCGTGAAACAAACAGGGGTCCAGGGAGAGAACTTGCCTAGGTGCATGGGCCACCTAGTCGGGGTGCACAGCTAGTTATATATAAAAAGAATTTGAAAGCTAATTTTCTAAGTTAAACATTTATGTTTGCTTTGTATTAATGTTAAAAACGGTTACAAAGATTCTCAAGAGAGGAAAAGAAGGGAAGAGGAGGAGTTTGAAAATTCTTAAAAAATTCTTCTTCGAACTAAATTACGAAAAACGTTTTACCTATTCAGAAGGAATAGAGAGAGGTATTTCGAATTAAGTGAAATTAACTCCCTGCTCGCATTTGCAAACATTTATTTCTTACCTTTGGCTTGCAGAAAGGCGATTTCCCAAGGAATTTCTAACGATCTGAAAGCATAAGAAATGAGCCAATTAATTTTTTGTTCTTTCTATATAGAATAATAATTTAATTAACATTTACATACATTTAAATTATATTTTGAAAATAGATAGATGTGTAGCGAAAGGAGGGAGGGCAAACATTTTTTTCCTGAGATGTCAAAATTTGTTCCTTGTATTATATACAAGTTTATATTACGCACTTCAATTAGTTATCTATCTGAATTACCGTGCAAACGGATTCCGCCCCCTCCCCTTCTATCTAATAGCTGTCTTACTATACAAATGAGTTAATATTAATGAAATAAATAACTTAAATTGGAATATGAGCCTAATGTTTATCAGCAGAGGCGTAAATAGCCTATGGTCGATATGACTTCTGCCACAGGAGCCTTTTTGCTTGACAACTTTTTGCAATATATTCTTATAAATAAACAATTACTAAAAATTAGTAAGTCAGGTCTTATGAATGAGGGGGGGAACCTCCAATGAAATTGATAGATAGATATTTAGATCATTTTTAAACCAGCTGTTGTCATCTACATGATTTTCTTTTTTTGTAAAATTAAAAAACTCTCAGAAGTCAATCAATTCAAATTCCTTTTATTAGAAAATTTCCATATATAAGAGTTGGAGATCCAAATAATTTATTAAATTAATAGAGGAAAAATAAATTTAGATTTGATTTTTTTATTATAATATTCTTATTGAAGGTTTTTATCTGTATGTGATGGGGTCGTTGGCCGTTAAATAGAATTTTTTTCCAAAATTCAACCCTTCTTCAGTATGCTTTCCAATCTTGCTTTTATTTGCATATGAATTGTCAAAAAAAAAGACGTTCCATATATTTAAGGAAATATTTCAATGTGGAAAAATTTCTAATAATATTTATAGAAATTGAATTTTCAAATTTATACTCTTATTGATTTCTCCGTATTCATTTTAAAATCAAAATTAAATAATTTTGTTCATTTTCTATTTCTTAACTTGTTGGAAATTTTACGAGTGGTTGACTTAGTTTGCATACTAATAATGGGCGAAAGCGACGTGTGTATATGTTGTCATAAAGTTACCTTCTTAAGGACGAATATTCTATGGTCACAAGTCATTTTGATCCTAAGTGGTTGTTTGATAGTTAATTAAACACAAGAGTGTTAAGTACCAGTAAGAAATGGATAGAAATCGTAGTGTAATTCAATTATTTTTTCTGGTAGAGAAAACAGCGAAAGAAATTCATGAGAGGATTTTGCCTACATTGGGTGACTCTTGCTCTTTTTATGAAACTGTACGACTGAGATCAACTTTGCAGAACAAACATCCAGCGAGTCCATTCAGTTTTGCATAATGAATTAGACATGAAAAAATTTTGGGCATGATGAGAACCACGCCTGCGAAATTGACCGAATGTTTCACTTAAATTATCATCGGTCCTAAAACTTACAAATTTTCTGGCTGGAGATAAAAAATATGGGACAAATGAGGAGGCTATACACGAGTTAAACTCTTATTTTGAGACCCTCAAAGAAAACAGCGTGAATGAATCAGGAATCTGAAGAAAAATTGGAGCAAGTGTGTTCAACTTGGAGCGGGGCTAAGTCGAAAAATAACTCAAATTGTTCTCTTTAATATCAAGAATATATATATAAAATTATTTATTAATAAATTAAAATCGTTAATTATTAAAATTATACAAAGAATGAAAAAAAATATTTGATCATTTCGGGTGGAGAGGAGAGGGCCCCAAAAGCCTATTATATTATTCTAATATTATTTGTTGTAAACAAAATTTTAAAAAAAATTATAAATTGTTTTTGCCTATTCATCCATATCATAATCCATCACCTACAAATTATTTTTCAGTGAATGAGTTTTTTATTATTATGGATTTTTAAAATTTTATTCATCTTATAATTTCATATAAAGACTAAACTATTTCGGTTTTATTTAGATATATAGAGTATTAGTTGACAATCTCAGGGGGATAGGGAGGGTTCAGTACGAATCTGAAGATACCAATCTACTATTATTAAACGAGCTAACCTTGTATGTATATATCAATATATGTATGTATGTAAATTTTTTCTCGAAAATTGTTCTAACGATTTTGATGAAATTTGGTATATTGATGTTGATACATCGATTGCACTAGGTCTCATCTTTAAAAAAATATATTTAGAATTTTTCTATTTGTTAGAGCCTATTTTTTATGAATGACCTTATCTTTAGGTTTTATGTCTAATTGATAAGGTTCTTGCTTTGAAAGCTCTGTATTATTGATTCTTCTTGTCCATTAAAAAAAAACTCAGGCGACGCTTGGGCTCTAGGCACTTATTATTAAATGAGCAATTCTGGTATGTATGTATATAAGTAAATTTATAGTAAAGTAAAAAAGGCCTCTAATGATTTTGAAGAAATTTAATTGATGTATTTACTATTTAGGGAGCAAGAAAATGCGCTAGGTCTCTGTTTAGTGGAACTATTTGCATATAGCCCAACTGTAGCGTTCTCTTACTGGCACTTCTTCCCGAATTAATACAAAATTTCATGTGGAGCTCGGTCTCCAGATATTATATATATATAATTATAATATTTGTACGTGAACCATAATTCATTATCCCTTTCATTTTTATCTTTTTAAAATAAATTCAATTAAATATAATATAATTTAACAAATAATTTTTTGACTAAAATGAAAATAAATATCCATATATAATATTAAAATATTAAAATTTGCCAATCGCCTTGGAGATTCGCATTTATTTAAAGATGGTGTTCGAATACCAGTGACATAAAATCGAAACAGGATCCAAGGATAAACCGAGTTCATTAAGAGCGCCTATAAATACACTCCCTATTATTGACCCTCCCGAATGTATAACAAAATTTATTTCCGGCAAAGAGGCTCCGCCACTTTCCATTTTGATAATAATAGACTTAGTTAAAAAAAAATTATTAGACAAATTGTAGACCAATTAAATTGTTTTTGTTTTTAAATTTTTTCAATTTATAAGAAATATTTTGGGAAATTTAGTTAAATAGAAATTAATATAATTATAAATAAATCTTAATGAAAGGAAAAATCCTTCTTAAAGTGTGAAATATAATAAATAAGTGTAGAGGAAAAGAGGGGATAGCTATTATCAAATGTCACCATTTTCATACCACCATGAAAATGATGTTTAAATTTACAACATAACAAGTTTTAATGGAATGAACGTTAAAAAAAATTAGTAATAATAACTTAGGTTAAATGAAAAGTGAAGTTTGTCGGGTGGAAAGCTTTTAGGTGGGTGCCAATGTTGTGGGCCACTTTAAAAGCCGACACAAGCAACCAGTCCCCAGTACCGACCCCGGCGCCAGCACCGATCCCCATTTCTAGTTAGTTAACTAACGTTATATGCACGCTAATGGAGCGATGGTCTCCTCCGCCAATAATTACATCAAAACCATGGTTTTAGGTGAGCAAGTTAAGCGAATGTCACCCTTAAAGAAGGACTTGATGCAAAACACATCTATAGAGAAGAGGAAAACTTTTTACGACGTCCAACGTACTAAATTCCCCCCGCAGTCAATTCCATTAGAGGCACATGTGACGCGAGACGCATAACACCCAACGGGTTTTCGGGGTTTTTAAGGGTCGACCAGAGTATGGGTGTTGGTGGGGGAGGTTCTCAAGTCTGGCAACGAGACGGAATTTTTAATGAAATAGCGCGACGAACAACGTACTGTGTAAAATTTCATTTAGAGAAAGGATAAATTTACATTATATGACAGTGATGTGCAGATAATTTTACCCAGGAAAAAGAATTCATGAATTTTTTAACATGATTGTTAGGAAAAATAAAATAAAAAATGGGCGAACGGAGTTAGGGAAAATAATCAATAATGTTCTCATTCAAAGTTTGGTTAGGTATTCTCTAAATATTACAGTTTTTTCTAAGTTTCCGTGAAAGCTAAGCGAACATAGCAGGGTTGTCCAAAGGTTTGTATATATTGAGAGCCATTTTTGAAAATCTTAAAAAATATTTAGTAGCCCCAAGGTTTTCAAAGTAAAAGTGAATTGAGAAGTTTGTATTTTTATATATCCTTAAATTATTTATCTTACTAATAATATAAATTAATTTACATTATTTACTAATTTAATTCTTATATTTAATAAATATCCAATTGGCATCGAGCAGCATTGCAGATTTGGAGCCATAGTTTGGATACGTACTCGAATGATATACAATAGTATCGGATCGGGCCTGCCAAGAACTTACTCAGGGATTGAAGCCATTTATAGCCACTTCTACAATTAATTAAAATTTCATAGCTAATTTTGTTAACATTTTTTCTTAAAGTTTTTCATTTTAATATAAATTATTAATGGAATAATTTATGATAGTTAAAAATTTCTGAAAAGCTCTGCTTAAGAGTGACTATTTATCTTAGAATCTCCTCCCTTTTCATATTTGCTTTAAATAAATTTTTTAGCTGACGCTTTCAATATATGTTCTTAATGGTCCTTTTTTATGTT
>JAAAKE020114683.1:0-14262 GCA_010014785.2 Anisolabis maritima
AACATCCAAATGGAGTTTATCCGGAAGGAATCTCTTAGCTTTTGGGAAAAAATTCTTTTTTTTTTTTTTTTTTTTTTTTGGACAAATTAATTTCGAGTTCCTTTCCTCTTGTTTTAGTGGACATTTTGAGGTTATCCAATTAAAATCAAAGAGACTCTTGGTGTTTGAGTCTCTTTGATTTTATATATAATATATATACCGGTATATACATGTATTATATGTAAAGGAAAAAATTAAAAATTCTCCAGCAAGACAAATAAACAAAAAGCCCTGATATTTATTTTTCAAGACCAAAGAAAATTAATATCCTTCATATTGTTCAAAATGGAAAATGTCGTTTTTTTTCATTGATAATTTAAAGCTGGTTGAAATCTAATAAAAACGAAATCAATTTGAATATTTATTAGATGTTCAAAGGATCTCCTTCGAAAAAGGATTAATGAAAGTAAAGATTTAGTTTAGTTAAAGGGTGCGTGTTCTCAGACGGATTACTTAATTTTGCTCAGGGAAGAAAATAAAACTGAATGCACCTTTTTAAGGTAACTTCAAAATATGAAAAAAATTTCATTGAGTTTTTGTTGTTATTAATATGCATTTATTTTTATATTAAAAAAGGAAAATAATTTAAATATTTCAAATATTAAATTAATTTTTTTAGATTATATCAACAGAATAGCTCCTGGTCATAGAAATTTAAACGTAAGTGTTAAGGTTAGTATTTGTGATAGACGTCATTAATATTAAAATTTATATCTAGCTGTCGAAATTGACTGGAAATAAATAAAAACACGTTTTTTAAGGACCACAACACATTTTAAAGTTAAAATAAATACCTAATGATAAAAGAAAATAAAGCAGAGATATCAAATCAGAGATGGTGCCCAAATCACTGAGTCGTGGGTTTTAGATACCTACGCGACGCGTGGGTCGTTATCAAATATTTGTGTGAATGAGTTATTAGTGAAAAGAGCTTAATGAAAGTGAGCAATAAATCTGGCAGCAGGGAGCGAGTGGGCGTTAAGTAAGAGAGGATGATGAGGGGGGGGAGGGGGGATACCAGCTATATTTAAGCCTTTAGGGGGTTAAAGGAAAAATGAGAGCAAATAAAATATATTTTCAGTGGAAAGAGAAGCGACAGTGGCGTATCAATGACGTTTTTATATATAAATAATCCAATCTCACTCTTAATGTTATTAGTAAAGAAACAAAGTATAATATATATTTATATATTACAGATTTCAACTCTTTGTTGCATTTACTCTCCTAACTTATTCAACTTTATAAGATTCCAAAATATTCATAAAAAATTTATTAAATAGTTTTTGTAAAATAAAATTTAAGTTAAGCTTACATATAAAGTCGGGTTTAATTTTTAGGTAATTTAGAAAATCCGCCTTTCAGATATGAAATCGTATTTGTTAAAATTCGGCTTCAAAAATAGTAAGATACATAATAAGAGTTTTTTTGGTAGCACTCCCTTAGTCTACTTTGAGTTCGGTGGTTTCTGAGATCATCTTGCTTAGTATTATTATAGTCTGTGAATATAAATGATAATATGATAAAAAATAAATTCTTTCTGTCATTTTTTCATAAAATGTACTTCTATAGTAAATTTAATTTAAAAATATTGAAAGTAATATAAAACTTGTGAGGCCGACTATGCGATGATCTGGAAACTAAATTTTGTTTCTGTGAAACCATTTAAGCAAGGAGTGACCAGCTTTGATGGAAAAGTACATTTAGATTGTATTTTATTGAGTTAACCACCTCACCAATAAATTTTTTGTATTTCTTTAATAATTATCTTTTGTTTGAATTTTATATATGAATAAATTCCTTTTTTTTTTTTGTTATTTATATAAATATAAATCTAATATTTTATTTAACTAGCTAGAAATGAATATAGGTGAGGAAGTTAAAGATAGAAATTCAAGTAACTTCACGGGGTGCCGGTAGATGGCTACGGCCAGAGATCGGCTGGTTTTGAGGTGTGTGTCTCTGTACACGAAATCACCTAGGGTAAATAAACGGGGACCCCGGTAGGTAGGTCTATACGGTCTAAATTAAATGAAAAATGGAATTTAACGCCCCTCGTTTTTTTTAAAAGAAAAATGAGAATACATAAAAGTGAATTGAGAGATGCAATAGCAAACAATGACGTTTATACAAATATAATTTTCTCTTTAGTCTCGCTCTCTACGTGTGATTAGGAGAGAAAAGAAGAGATATAGAGGATATATTAATCAAGCTAACTTTAAAAAGTGAGCTCCATTTCTATTTTTTGGGTTTCAGCTTTAAAATAGTCTTAAAATCCCATTGGAAATTATTAAATAGTTTTTGTAAAAATTTAAAATTTCAAGTTGAACAAAAGTTTTAATTAAATTTATTTTATTTAATTAATAAATTGATTTTTCAGACTTAAAGGGACTAAAACTCCTAAATATCTAGTTTTTGCCTAGAGCAGTCTTTTAGTCTACTTTGACTTGGGTGGTGTCTGTTTTGTCTAATCTGATATATTGCTTATAACCTTCAAAAGAAAAATAACTTTTTTTTATCTATTTCAAGTTAACAAGACAAAGAGGTGATAGAATTCTAAAAACATTTAAACTTTAATGCACAAGTGGATTAATAGTCGGGCAAAATGGATCAGAGAGAGAATTCATGCAAAACAACATTGAATTAGAGATGGAGTTTTTTTTTTGGTAACTACAAAAAAAAATTCTTCCTTCAACTTTAAATTAAATATAAAAAAATATCTAAACAATATATAATTATATTTTCAATCTTTAAATATAAAATTAGACTAACACCCAGGTTTTTGTTAACATCAACATCGCCTAAATATGTCATTTTACACCTTTTTTTTAAATTTTTTCAAATTCCATTCAATGCGTTTTTTTTTACAATTTCATATAATTAAAAATAGAAATTTTTCGTATATATATCGTTCATATAATTAAAAATAGAGAAAATGTATATTATGCTTATATTGTGTTAAATCCCTGAAGAATACTTTACTTATATAATTATTTAGTTATTCTCTAGAGAGTTTAAATAATTTTTCTTATCCATTTTTTCAAAAAAATTTAATGAATATAGTGAACTATCAATATAAGCGACCCAAGACCAAGGAATTAAAAATTATTTCAACCAACATCAAATTAAAATATAAAATTCCTTTCCTAATAAAATATTAAGAATAATTGGCAAGCAATGTGACAAAACCATATTTTTCCTATTACATACATCAAATTAGTGGAGCTTATGTATTTTTTTAATTATTTCCAATAATGATTTCATTAAAATTAATTAACAATTAATTTTGTTAATATTATTATGTCATTAACAACAAATACAACAATCGATTGGAATATTTGTTCCCCACAAACCAACTATTAGTATTAATAATAAAATGTGCGTGTATTCAGAGAGAGAGAGGTGTTTATTTTATTTGATTTAATCCCCAAATAGGGAGTTTTTTTTTTTTATTTAAATAAATATCGAAGAAGGGTTTAATATTCTCTATGTTAAATAAATAAATAAATTGAAACTATGTAATGGTTATCGAATCATCGGACTATTCTGCGATTTCCAATAAATATGATGATAAAAATTAAAGCAATTCTATATGTATCTCGTTCTAAACCAGTGGTTTTTAACCAGGGGTCTATGCACCCCTTGGTATGCCAGAAGCGTATGATCAAGAAACATTTTGTATTTTAGTATTTTTCTTTGTTTTTTTTTTATTTACATTTTTAGGCAATTCCGGATTCTGACTTTAAATATTCCATATATCAATGAGGAAATATCGGCACTCTTGTCGCTTGAGGGGGTTCAACATTGCTTTCTTTGCCTTTTTCAAGTCTTTTTGGCATCTGACTTTTAACGTTATCTCTTATTATATTAGATGATTTTTTTGGGATTGATATCTATATATAAACATTAAATGTATATCTAAATGTAAAAATTTAAATTTAAATTTTAAAACACACAACTTCCTCTTACCTAATAACCTAAGCTGTGCTGTCAGATGCCAGGGCGGCACAATCATAATCATTTGAAATTAATAAACAAAAATAAATATTTAAAGATTGATAGGAAAGTTAAATTATTATTTGTTTTGTATTTGCTTGTATTGAAACTGAATTTGAATTTGGCGGAAGCATCTCTAATCAATCCCGATGTAAATAGAATTATCAACGACTTTGGAATTATTAAAGAAGACTTTATGAATAAGAGAGTCTCTGTTAGAAGTTCAAATAAATAAATAATGTTGTTGTTATATTATTATAATTTTACAATTTAAATATCTTTATGCCATAATACTGTGTTATTACGGTATATATACAAGGAAGGAATGGAATTAAAGATTTTCTTGTCTCATGTTGTATTGGGAGATTACTTAATCTGCAAAAGACCAAAAATACTAGTAATAGTAATAAGTTAATAAAAAAAAAGGGACTGTAACAAAAAATTAAAATCTCCAATATTAATATAAACAAATAATGTGAGGGTTAAAATGTTAACATAGAATGTTGATGACAAAAGCCGAAAATGATTATACACAATAGTCGCCAGACCAAAAAAAAAAATCCCGAAAAATAAAAGGTACTAGTTTTTTTTATTCATCAACCGACAGTATTTGGCAGACTCAGTAAACTTCCAATACAATTCCATGTTTTTGTAATCTGGATATTTTTTTAGGAGGGAGAGGGATTTTGCACCTGGATGGCTTAAACCCATCGCGGTCGCAATACTTTCTCTTATAGGTAAGAGAAAGTAAAAGGTCCTAAATTCAAGTTGGAATTAAGATGAGGTTTAAATCTATAATTTATTAAAATAAAATTTGATCTCATTTTTTTATTTAATTGTCTTGAATGAGTTGCAAATAATTTACAAAAGATTGTTTATTTGCCATTGAATATTTTTGCGCAAGGAGGTGCGGGAACAAATTTTGAAAAGGTTACGAACCAATGTTCCCATTAACATCAAATTCTGTATAGATCACTCTCTAAACAAAATTTGGGAGGGGGGAAAGGTTTAATTTCGAAAATAACAAAGGGAAAAAAATTTATCAATTCTGACAAAACCAGAAGAGAGAAGATGTAGTAGATATCTGAAGAAATTTTGATCTCGTCTAAAATCTTTAACGACTCTAGTTATAAATTACGCGGAGGAAAAACTTTCAAAATGCAATCATTTAGGACGCGACAATCGAGATTGTCTAGAATGGGCAACAATGACCGCTGCCTTCAATAAACGTTCAATCACTATTTAAAAAAAAAAAACGAAATTGAAACTCTTAGATGATTAAATGTAAATGGGCAAATTGCAAATATTTGTAGGTCATATCTTTGAATGTTGGTTTGACGTTTCTCGCCATAAATGAAAAATCATATCTTTTAATTTTCCGTTTATAACGCATGTGCGGATTTTTATAGGGTTTTTTGGTGACCACAGAAATATGGACATTCCAGGAAAGATCTGAAGAACAGAAAGCGAGTCTCTGAACTCAAGATTATTATGGCTGTAAGTGACGGATGGGCGGATCTTCTGGAAATTAGGTAACGTTATTTTCTTAGAGTTAAAGTTGGCATGGTTACGAGATCTCCATTATTCCAAGGTGCCGAGGTCATTATTAATATAAGACACAATATCCTGGTGGCTGAGGGTAGAGGAAACTCCCCCCCGATCTAATTGAGTGCAGAGTACTATCCGCAAAACAGTGAATGAGATTGGAGGTCACTGTCATGAGGTCATACGGATAAGAAATAGAGAGGGTGAAAGGACCGAATCTTGGGGAACACCAGCATTGATTGTATCAGAATCAGAAGTATCTTCGTCGACACCTGAGATCTTTCGATCAGTTAGAAAGCTTCTGATCTATAAACAAAAATCCGAAGAGAGGTCAAAGGTTGCAAGTTTTGAATATACGTTTTTATGCCATACCTGGTCAAAAGCCTTCGAGATGTCGCAATCGTAATGGCTTCACCTCTTTCCTCCAAGGCTTGTGAGATAGTCTAAAATATTTAAGTTGAGAGACTTTTCCTGAAGCCATATTGCCCATCATTTAGAAAGTCGATTTGGAGGTTCAGGGATTTTTCCATAATTAAGCGTTGAGACTATTAGGAAAGAAAGAATCGCCTTTTTTGGGAATAGGCTGTACCTTTGCTAGTTTCCGAGATTCTGGAAAAACTTCCGGGATGAAATGAGAGTTTATTCCAAGCGAAGCCCCCTGCCTAGTGCATGGCCCGCCGAAGGAAGGCTGTGAAGCTAGTTATTAATAAATTATCGTTTCAAAATTTTTTCACTATAGTTGATATTGATTATAGGGTACTAACCATTCTAATTCTAACTGTAACTGACCAAGTTAATTGGGCGGCGGGAGAATAGAGGGCACTAGACTGAGAATGACTTTTTTTTACTGTAGTTTAGGTACAAAAAGAACAGAAAGGAGCTAGATTCTAAATTTATTAATCAAGCCAAGGTTTTGGTCAGCTATGTGACCATCATCAGGGTTACAAAATTATGAAATAGAGAAAATATGATGAGGACAAAGCTTGGCATTAATTCGTGAAAAGACAATGAAATAAAAATTAAAATGTCACTAGCTGATTTTATATAAAACGATTAACAACTTGAGGTGTGGACATGAAGAAATCCTCGCATTCAATTGTAGAAAATAAATTAGAAATGCCATCAGGACCCAATGAAGCCGAGGTCAAAATAAACTTCCTTCATTTGAGCAAATTATTTATATAAAACTTTTTTTCTCTTATTTCTTCATTTAATCTTTTATTTTTATCTTTTATTTTTCAAATGATTTTTTTAAAATTCAATTGAGGCAAGAGAAAGTTGCGACATGTGATTAAGAGAATGCGCAGGGACCTCCGAAGCCAGATATGTGTGTACCAATTTGTATACATTAAGGCGGGGGGGGGGCTGTTTTTATTGTTAATTGAAATGTTTTTGTTTATTTTCCGTGTTTGATTAAATAATAATATCCTTTCTAATCATCTCATCCACAACATCTGTATGTTTCTCCGACATCTCGTCCTAAACGAAAAATCATATTGGGATAACATTTTCTAAAAAGAGACAACGAAAAAATAAAAAATTTCTCACAGAAAATTAAAATTTATAAAATTCTTTGAGATTTTACTTTCCCTCACTATTATAAAGGCAATGTATTATGATGAGGAAAATTTGATGAAATTTTTGTTTCAACTCGAAAGGAGCAAAAATGGAAAAAAAAAATATGTGCGAGTGTAGCTTTTATTTGGAACTGCTCATTGGATCCATTTATTCCATCTTTATATTCTTTGAAGTTGAATGTGTGCGGAAGGGAAAATGTTGCAATTTCGTTGCCTTTTTTTTTAAATTCAATGATACGGATAAATATTGATTACTCGGATACCTCTTAATTTTTTACTTTTTTTAAAAAAAATAGGAAAAGAAAAAAAGGAATGCAGTTTCTTCAAATGAATGAAATTTTTTTTATACTTTTGATTGCTGAATGAGTGAATTCCAAAGAATAAAAAAGAGTGAATTCCAAAGTAAATAAAAAGAGAGAGAATATTATATTAAAAAATTTAAAAAGAAAATATTGAATATTAAAAATGGAATTATAAAAAAAATTACTCACTTGGAAAAAGACGCAAGTGAAAAAAGAAGGCTTTGACTTTAGCTTCGCCCCCAAATACGAAATCCTTTGAATAAAATCTAGTAAATAGCATTTAAAGATTTAGGGGGCGAGCAGAATACTTTGTGATTAATTAAGATTTAAAATAAATATAAGAAGAATAATAACAAACAACAATCCATTTCAAAGAGACTCAATCATTAATTAGTACGGAATTCAAGAGATGTAGAGAATATAGATTTAGTTCAAGTAAAAGGTTAGTAATCAAGATGGTAATGAAAGCGTATTAATTACAGTGCTGTTGGGCAGACAGTCTTTATAGACCTTATGATTTCGGAACTTTGCTCTTATTTAATAGTTAAAGACTCTAACGTTCAAGTTTAAGGCCAAATCCCCTGAAGTGTTTCTCTATTAGTGGAATCTTTGTTGTTGTTTTTGTCTCATTGATAACTAATTACGTGGGATAATGAACCCTAAAAGTTGTTAGAGGTATCCAACCATCCAACCCTTCTTATTAAGGTTCATTTCTTTGAAAGAATTCTGATTCATATATTAAAAATTGGCACCGAAAGTACAAAACCTTCACGTTATAAAGAAAAGGAAAAATAAAAAAGATTTTTCAGTTTCTCTATGTGGTCACTTAGGTGTATTATCTTATACTCGATTTTTTAAGAATATTAAATGTGGATCAGGGCTGAAGACAAGAGGTGTAAATATCAACACCGAGGCCATTTTTACCGTCCCCTGTTGAACGATTTATTCCATATTTTAATACACGTTTAGACTTTGCTAGGACACTAAATTTGTTAAGTTTCATCCTTCTCCGATGAGATATAAGTTAATAAAAAATGTAAAATTTGGGGTAAAATTTTGAATGATCATAATAATACTTTCCCTTTTCTATTATATATTGTCTAATGTGGGGAAGTAAAAGATGTAGCTATCAACTGAATGAGATAATATTAAAAGCTTTAAAAAAGAAAATATTTTTTTTTTAGGGTGGCACCCAATTTTTTTTTTTTTTTTTGTTTTTTTTGTTAATTCTATACTCTTTGAATCCTATTTTTTATTTAAAGAGACAAAGCCTTGCGGGGTGTCCGCTAGAAGCGTTGCAATCAATCCCTCAATTTGCAAAGAAAAAGCATGTTTTTGCTTTTCGGGTTGGTCACTAGAGGCGTTACCATCGTAAATTTTGGATTTTTTCACATATATATTTATGTCTATAAGTTTCGGGATGCATTTTAAAACATAACTCTACGATACGATTTTGAGACAAACGAAGGCAAATAAAATGATTAATAATATTTTATATATATTTTACAAACGTTTATAGAAAAAAAGCAATCAGTTCCGATTGGATGCTATGAACCAAAAGTTAAATGTTCTTAAATCTATTTGAAGAAGTTGAAGAAAAAGTGTCCACTAATGGTAATTTCCAAAATGATGACTGAAAAAGGCCTAAATTGCTTAAAAAGCTGATTGAGTGATTGATAACACATAACCAGATTAATTCAACAATTAAATATTTATATTTAAACAGAATATCCCGAGAGTCTCTTCTATGTGCGAGATTGTATGCATTGCAACCGAACGACATGACAGATTGAAATGAAATTTTATATTAATCAAGAAGAAAAATCAATGTAAAATTTTAACAATAATCTACCAAGTGAAAATGTCAAACTAAAAAAAAATCAAAATATCTCTTCAAATATTAATTGGATCGAACAAAACCCAAACACAAAATTGTTCTTTTTGTCATTTTGAACAACTTTACTTGGAAAGAATTTTGATACCTTTTACAATTTACAGAAATATTGATGGCGTTATAGGAAACTCGAGTCGCTGTTTCGTAACATATTTTTTTGTTCTTTACTTTCGAGACGGAGACAAAAGAAAACTTTGTGATTCGAATTAGATGGATGGATGGACATTTCCACGTTCTCACCCTCGGGGCTTCAGGAAATATTAAAAACTTATTTTTATTTTTAATTATATACACTAGCAGCGCCAGCCGCATTCGGAGTCTTCAAAGAAAATTTATAGATAAAGAAAAAAAATGACCGGTTGTGTGATGATGATGATGACGTTGTTTTGGATGCAAAAATAAAGACAAGAAGAAAAAATCTTGTTTGTTGCTTCTAACTAGCCTATATAATTAATTCGAGTCAACATTTCGATCCCGCCCCTCCGGTAAAATGAAGAGAGCATATTGCTCCTCCTGTTAGATGACGCAACCGAAACGTTGACATGAGTTAATAATGGAGGTTGGTTTTTTCTTCGCGTCCTTATTCTTTTATCCAATTATATAGAATATATACTAGCAGCGCCACCCACATTCAAAATTTGTTGGCTTTTTATGTTCATATTAAGGCAAAAAGCGTTCTCTTTTCAACTTGGGTCCACACACATGATGCTCGTCATCTATATCAAGAATAGAGTTTTTTTATGTCTTTTTTTGGTTTCTGAAATCATTTAGACTCCTTATTTATTTCCATTAATTAGTAGACAATATAATATAAACAAATTTTTGTCGCTTAAGGCGGGAAGTGAAACACACTGACTTTTAGAACATGAAGCGAGACCTCTACTTCTGAATCAAGAATGAATAGGGATAGGTGGAGCGATGTTTTTTTTTTTTGCAAAATCTAATTTGAAATTATTTAATAAGCCTACTAGCCTCATTCCTTTTGTATTTGGTAAACAAGTGATAAGAAGTTTCTCTCCTCTGATGATTAGAAATTATTATTATTATTATTATTATGTTGTTTGCAACTCGCCGACAAGTTCTTGCTTGTTTCAAACATCACCAAAGATTGAAACCTTTCACGGATCAATTAGATTAAATCCCCACACATATAAATAATAATTGTGAGGTTTAAATGCACAGACTCGGAAACTAGTTGATCGATTTTCATGAGGTAATAGAGAGAGGCTCATTTTGATATAATCGAAATTATTTATATATTTCTTATTGGAAGTTTATTGTATTAAAGGAGATGTTTTTACAATGTAAGAAAAAAAAATTTTAAATACGAAAATGTCCCGGATTGGCTGGAGATCCCGCCCGGGGATCATGGGCCCCTTGATTCTTTTTACTTCTTGATTAAAAACAGAGATAAAAATTTCGTTTCAATCTGTCACGATGTTCGGTTGCAATGCATACAATAGATACACATAGAAGAGACTCTCGGGATATTCTGTTTGAATATAAATATTTAATTGTTGAATTAATCTGGTTGTGAGTTATCAATCACTCAATCAATCTTTTAAGCAATTTTGACCTTTCAGTCATCATTTTGGAAATTACCATTAGTGGACACTTTTTTAACTTTTGGTTCGAATCGGAACTGAATGCTTTTTTTCTATTTTTTAAACGTTTGCAAATACAAAATTTTATGAGTCATTTTATTTACTTTCATGTGTCTCAAAATCGTATGATAGAGAGCTGTTTTAAAATACATCCCGAAACTTGGTTCAAATTACATCGGTAATGCCTCTGGTAACCAATCTGAGAAACACTTTCTTTTACTTTGCAAATTGAAGGAGTGATTGCAACGCCTCTAGCGGAGGATCCGCAAGGCTTTGTCTGTTTAAATAAAAAATAGAATTCAAAGTATAGAATAAAAAAAAAATTAAATTAATTAAATAACGAGCGTCCCACGCTGAAAAAAAAAACAATTTTCTTTTTTAAAGCTTTTATTATCTAATTCGTTTGATAACCTCATCATCTTACTTTCCCGCACTATAATATATAATATAATAGAAAGGGGAGAGTATTGTGATCATTCAAAATTTGATCCTCGTATTTTACGTTTCAAGTCAAA
Organism: Anisolabis maritima; assembly: GCA_010014785.2. NCBI lineage: Eukaryota > Metazoa > Arthropoda > Insecta > Dermaptera > Anisolabididae > Anisolabis > Anisolabis maritima. The sequence continues at coordinate 11,470 of JAAAKE020114683.1, forward strand.
AGAGGCCAAAAAACTTTACCTTTTTTATTAACTTATTAATCAGGGTTAGATGGTTGGATGCCTCGAACAACTTTTTGGGATTCATTATCCCACCTCGTTAGTTATCATTGAGACAAAAAACAACAACAGATATTCCCCTAACTTAATAGAGAGGCGAGTTGGTCTTAAACTTAGAGTCTATAAAGTCCATAAAGACTGTCTGCCCAACAGCACTGTAATTAGCAGCGCTTTTATTACCATCTTGATTACTAACCTTTTATTTTAACTAAATCTATATATTTTCTACATCTCTTGAATTCTGTGCTAATTGAATGGTGATTGAGTCTGGAATGGATTATTGTTTGTTATTATTCTTCCTATATTAGTTTTAAATCTTAATGAATCACATAATTTAGATATTAGAACTTGCATCATTTAGATTTTATGGTAATTAAGCAGAGGAAATTCCAAAAAGTCATCAATTATTTTCAATCATCTTTGTTTGTATTTATAACATAACCTCACAAATTTTATTATCATAAGGAAAATTTTAATGAAATTTTTGAATTAAAACAAATTGAATAGAATACGAATACATTCAATTCAAGTGACAAATTTGTAATGCGGTGTTTATTCCACTTTTTGCATTACTAATTACGATATTCTATGCTAGGTGGTTTGCGCTATCTAATAAAAATATTTCTCAACATTTTATGCTTTTAATTTATTCTTATAAGAAATAAATATAATTTCTAAATCATCAGACTTCAGATCCCGTGGATGAGAGGTTAGAGGTATTGATTTTCTCAATTAAAAGGCAAGGGATGTGGGTTTGATCCTATTTATCCTATTTATTTTAATCATTTGGATACCAATTATATATAATACATGGATAATATGTATCGTAATTATAATACTATTAAACTAAAACTAACAAATCTGAAGTGATAAAGGCACATCACATAATTTTTTCTTATTTGTTAAGATGTTAAGATGAAGTAATGTGATGTGAATTTTTTCTTTATAAGTGTAAAGTAACAGCATCACAGAGATAAATAGTGGTACCAATTTTCCTATTCCCAATTTAGCTCAATATTTATAAAATTAAATCTTTTTATTATCAAACATTAATTTTTTATAATTTTTTTTATGCTGTTACAATGATTTGTCCTATCTTCTCTATGCGATTCTTAAAATTCTGATGACCTCTAAACGTGTATTTCCATTGAAATACTTACTTAGTTTACATTATAAATGTAAAAGAAAGTAAAAAATAAGACTTTGTATAGTCATAAAAAATTTGTCAAATTCCGAGTGGCGTCCCCCCTAAAGAGAAGCCAATGGATTTGGGTGGCATGCGTACTAAAATAAATAGCCAGAAGGAAGAGACATCGAGACCAGCAAAATAAAACTCCCAAATGTTTGGATATTTCCACTTAAAGTGGGGGAGGGGGTGCAGCGCCACAAATCAAATAAAAAAAGCTTGAGAAACATTGACATATAAATTCCCTTTGAAAAAAGTCCAAAATAAAAAAATAATATAAATTTATAAAAGACTGCATCCCATTTGGGGATTCTATATTATATATAAATATTTGGGAGTTCTTTGAAATTTGATTGATTACTTTGGATGGGGCAGAATAGAGGAAGGAACCCAAAATAATTATGTTTTTTTTTAATTTCTCTTTCTATTTCCTAAAAGGTAAAATATAGAGAAAAATTCTCCAAAGAAAAGTTGAAGTTAAATGAGTTAAAATATGTACGGAGATATTTTGATTTTTTTACGTTTCAACCCCTTGGAATTTTCTTATAATCGGATAGCGAGTATTAAAATAAAAATATTTTATTTGCATTAATTAGGCATTAAATTTCTCGCAAATAACATTTATTAGATTAAAGTCATCCGTTGGAGGCGCTATGGTTTCTCCTTCTAATATTCTTTATATCTCCAAAAGAGTAAAAGATATCAAAAAAACTTTCCAACAAAAGTTGTTCAGAATGTTAAATAAAACAATTTTGTGTATGAGTATTATTTCGATCAAGTTAATACTTTAAAAGATATTTTGATTTTTTTGATTTCAACTTCAAATGAAGTATCACTTTTGTTTGGTGGAATATTACCAAAATTTTATATTGCTTACAAACCTTGATTAAAAACTTATATATCCAATTTTGTTTTGATTACTCAAACCCTTTGGTTGTAATTGTGCGTACAAACTCACACACAGTGGATCATCTGGAGTTGAGTGTGTATAGGAAAGTAAAATAATAAACAAATAGCTCTCTAATAATGATGAAATACATTGAAGTCACGTTTTAATAATAAAGAAAGCTTGCGTTGATATGCACACAGGGTAGCGGTAAATTTGTCATAATTGGATGGGAACGGTAAACGGAATGAGGAGATAACAGGATCTAGATCTATTGTAAATAATCTGGTGTGACTTAAGCACTTCTCTCTTAGTTAATTTGGAATTTTTTAAATAATTGCTATATAGACTATGTCGGACTCAGAGTCGTTTTCAATTGGACTTAGACCACTTTCAAAATAAGCCGCTCATTTATTACAAATAAAATGATGAGACATCTGTAATGTAGATTTCGTGGATGAAATGTAGGAAGGGAATGAAAAAATCGAATAAAATTCTCCAATTGCAGAGAGTTTTATTTTATTGTGTTATGAAGGGTGTTTCGACGTATTTTAAAGCCTTGTTCAGAATTTATTGATGAAGAGAGAAGGTTCTGAGCAAGACCGCAAAATATGCTGAAATAATGAGGGCGCACCCCTCGTAAATCATTAAAAACTGCAAAAAC
>JAAAKE020114684.1:0-16192 GCA_010014785.2 Anisolabis maritima
TATTTAAATTTGTCAGATTCTAAATAGCTTTAAATGCCGAGATTTAAAAAATAGTTAGCATATAAAAATCATAAAAATATGATTGCCAAGAAAAATATGGATTAAGAATAATCAATTCTTAAATTTAAATAATTTCATAATTAAAATATTTTTGGGAGCCAAGAGTAGGTTTAAATATTAGGCAATACGATGAAAATTTATTTAAATCAATCAATTAGTATAAATAAAGGTGCCTGAATAATATGTATCGTAAATAAAAATATAATTATATTGTATAAAATTTATGACGAATGCCTAAGACTTAAAAAAAATTAGTGGACAGATCAGTTTATTTTAATATGAAATTTCTTTCCTTTATGGTGTTAGAAAGTTAAGAAAAATACTTGTTCGCACCCTAGGTAAAATTTTTATTGTTTTGCACCCAGTGATTTCCATTCATACGAAAAAGAAGCAAAACTCTTAGGTTGAAAAACAGTGGAGTAAACGAAGATAAATTTAATTAATGAAACAGGATGTCTAAGTAAAAATCCTTAAGGGATGAAACACTAGGAAATAACATTAAATAAAATGTCATACTGTTTTTAATACGAAAACTATATAAAAGAATTATATTCATACATATGATACATATCACTTCTTAAAAATAATAAGCGTTGATTTTAAATACACAATCCATCAGCGGATCGGGAGAAATTATGATGCAACGGAATATGAATAAAAATAAATATATAATATAATATGATATAATCAAATAGTCTCCCTTTCCTTCAATAGGCGTATTATAGTAATTAGATTTAAATAAAATTAAAATAAAGAAAAAAAATCACTGAAAATAATAATAATACATCTTCAATTTTTGTTAACATTTATAAGTTGGTTGAGTTATAAAAAAAATTAAGAAGAGATGCCTTTTTATTTTAATACAATTTATTTATTAGTATTAAAATTAAGGTTAAAATTAAATAATACTTTTTGTATTAAAATATTAAAATTTAAATTTTAAGTCTCTTTATAACGACCCTAGGGTCAATATTTACTAACCGTCTAAGATTAGTTAAATTGATGTCCAATTCGGCGCCCATAAAAGGCACTGTCGTCGTAATTTTGTCATAATCTATAACTGGAGTAATTGGAGTTGCCTGGAATTGAAAAAATTGGAATTAGTATTGAAGTCTTGGACGAGATTATTTTTGAATTTGGAGGACCTATACTATAGGTAGCCAATGTTTTACTAGATCAACATAAAAGATTAATTAATGAAATAATTAAAAGAAAAGTTTTATACTAACTATTTCCTCTTCCTCAGTATCGGATAAGACAATACAACTAGTCGGTTGAATGGGCGGAAAAGATTTTCGAGCTGTTTGATGTTTCTTAGGTTTCTTCTGCTCGTTAATTATCATGATTTCCTCATCCTCCTCATCTTCATCGATGACGATAGGTGAAGCAATGATAGGTTTTTGAATAGGCTTTATCGTTGCTGTTGGTGAAGCAAAACTTTTCCGAGCCGTATTCTTTATTGTACTGGTTGATGGTTTATTTAAAAAGTTGTTGGTAGGAGATTTCTTAAGAGAAGAAGTTAATGATGATGAAGTACATGTTGATGATGATGATGATGATGAAGAAGAACAGGAAGAAGAACAAGTTGAAGATGCAGATGAACATGAAGATATAGCCGGTGGTTCCGAATTTGTTGTTGAAGGTATCGTGGCTTCTAAAAAGAAAAATTAAGGTTAATAAATTTATAAAAAAATAATGAATAGACGAATTGTCTAAAAGTCAGTTAGCTAACTAAGAAAGGGATAAACCTATCAGAGGGTTTAATATGGCCAGCAGGTTTCTAGCCAGAGGTGGAGAATTCCTTGATTTAAGAAGACTAGATACTAGTAACAAGTTCCTGCCATAAAAATGAACAAGTTCTATTTTTTAAAAATACCTTTTATCTATGAAGTGTGAACTATTATACGAATTATTTGTAACATTAATCAAACTACAGTGATTGTATGATTTAATTTTTACATAAATCATACAATGAGTTGGACGCTCTGTCAATAAAATGGTAATTAAAAAAAATGAAAAGGAATATTACAAATTCCTGTTAAAAATTTTAGTTTTACTAGTTCATTTCATTTTGAACTTTTTTTTTTTGGATATGGAAGCCTAAGGTCCAGAGGTCACATGCAACAAGGAAGAACAGGAGTAAGAGAGAGTGGGTTCTTTAAAAGGTACATGTTGAGGTTATTCCAAGTTACAAAAAACTAACGGACTAGAGGAATTTGAGTTCATGCAACTACTTACCAACCTGCTAGTTTAAATGAAAGAAAACATATGTGATTCACGATCCCCCAATTATTATTAAAAAACCCTCTTTATAGAAATAATCTCATATTGATTCCTATTTTGCTGGAATTCATGCGAATTTATAAACTATCATGAAGATAGAAATAATGCTAAATAATGTTCAATTCATTGAATTCTGAAAATCGGTGAAGGTGGAAGGAAGAATTTTGTGTAAATCTCCTGAATCTGGCTACTAGCTCTCTGTTAAATATGCTAACTATAAAATGATATAATCAAGACCAATATTTCTATTCGAAAAGTTGAAGGCTAACTAAGTGATATAAATAAAAAATGAAATTTGTATTTCGTTAAAAAAAAAAAAAAACGGAATATTTTACATTTAGATATGAATATCCCATTGTTTTGACAGGTTTTGGTTTTAATGAGAAAAAAATTTAAAGATATAATCTAGCTGCACTTATTTTTAAATAGAGAAGAAACGGATGAACATGATAAATGAATAAAATATTTACCTGGAGTTTTAGTAGCCTTTGAAGTAATTGAGTCTATCACAATGACCTAAAAAAAAAGTATAATTAATATCATGACAATTGTAAAAGATATTAAGACAAAGATCAGAAGAGACACACTGTATTTGTGTTAATTTTTTAAATTGAGAATTAGATGATCATGAATTTGAACAAAAAGAAATAAATTACAAAATCATAGTTTTGTGTCATGAGTAGTTTCAAACCGTTTGATATTCAATGAGTTGGTCAAAAACTGTTATGCAGCTTGAAGGTTTGAGACTCCTCATCGAAGACAGCTAAATTAAATATTATATTCGTTGCTTATTCTTCTCTTTAAATACTACATTATAAATTAATTAATAAAAATTATTTTCAAGGAAAAAAAAAGAAATTTTAATAGAGATCAAAACATGCAACCTATAAAGTTATATGTTCATTTTTTTGAGGTTTTAATAAAAAAAGTCGATGATAACATGAGTCTTATTGGAATCGAATCAAGACATGACCAAGTAAATCTCATAGATGACACTGGGAGAAGTGTCGAGCGAATTCCAAAGTTTTTTCCAGTTGATTTGTTCATTTGATCTTATTTTTACTTCCAGGATAAAGGATGACTATCTTAAGGTCAAGTATATCGATATTTGAATATATTATCATTTGAAATGTTTGGTACTAGTACTATGACTTAGGTTCTGAAGGTAGATGTGGCACTTGAGATTAATCTGTCTAAATTCTATTTTTACAGAATTATTATAATTTGCGGATGGATGAGCTTTAATACTTTTATCCAGAAGATGGTTAATAACATCAAGTGGAGGTAAATAAATAAATTTATTAAGGCATACGAATTTTCATAAAACCTGTCAACACCGATCGCGCTCTGGGGATTGGGCATTAGTGAATAAATTCCCGTTCATATTAAGCTCGATGTGTAGCACAGCGCAAGCAACGCACTAAAATGTGGAAGGCAATATAATCCATTTCCAAAATCTGACCAATATACTTTCAACCTTGGTGTAAAATCATTTAAAGTCAGGTATTTTAAAACCTATAAAATGACTGATAAATTAAAAGCCAATTTATTATTCGAAATAAAATTAAACAAAAAAGCCAATAACCAATACATGACAAAGAGAAGAGAAAAGCGATCGCAAACAATATCCAATTTAACATGCACAATCTTTTTCTATTATTATTATTATTATTATTATATTAGAACATAAAAATTCTTAGTTAAAAATTATTTTAAGAAAAGATGAGGCAATTAATTTTTAATTAATTAGAAGCAAACAGAAATTTTTTGATTAACTCTTATTGAAAAACAACACAAATGTTAGGGTTTTTAAAAGTTGATATATTGATATTTTGTTTTTGTAATATGAGAGACGAATCAAATTTAAACAGACATTAATTTTAAATATTTTATTCGTTAATACTTTACAAAAGAAAAATTTTTTTTATTTTTGTATTGTTTCAGTTTTTTTAATTTTTTTCAAAATGATATAAGGTTTTTTACTGCAGTCACGTAGAAAGGAGAATGCACGTCTTATACCGATGACTAAGAAAAAGAAAAGCTTGCCAGCTCCTCTTAAGAATTTACCATCCATTTCTTATCGAAGTGAGAGTGATCCCCAAGTCGAAGAGTACTAGGACATGGTGCCTTTATGATATAAAAAATCCACTTGAAAATTAATTTTTTTCTTTTGTAAAATAGTGTTGTGATAAAAAATTTAGGTCGGTTTAAAGATGAGATGATTCAGCTATCGTAGTGTGTACCAAACATTTTTCCTATTTTTCACCCAACCCTTTTACACTGTACATATTATTTTATATATCGTGGAACCCTGGCTATATCTAGAAACATCCTAAACTGAACATCTAAAAAAATAAAAATTTTCTATAAATAATTTATTAAAACATGCATGTAGAAGGCATGTAATAAATAATTATGCAAAAATATAAATTATATAAAAGAAAATATAGAAAAATTTATTTCATGGCTATAATATTATGACAATTCGTCCGGCGGAAAAATAAAATTTTTTCACGGAATCCCAGGGTTCAACGTACTTATTTTGAGAACTACTGACCTATTATATTTAATTTATAGGATAAAAATATATATTGTTAATAAAGAATTAATCACTCATTAAAAATAAATAAAATAAATAAGCTCAATTTTTAAAAACCATTCCGAACATAAAAAGGACGATCCAAAATTAAATATTCTCATCTACCTGTTTTTTAAGCCGATTCATTTCTTGATTTGCTTTGTATAACCTGATCATAGAGACCTGCATATTAGGATGTCGTTTAAGACAATGCTGTCGAACTTTGACGGGAAATTCAAATTGTGCTTCACAATAAGCACACTGGAACGGTTTCGTATGTCTGAAAAAACTAGACTAATGAAAAGAAGAGCAACGGAAAGGCAACAACAAAAGGATAAAGAAGGTCAAAGGAACTGAGAGCTTACCGTCTTAAATGTTCATATATACTGTTATAAGATTTAGCCTCAAACGAACAAGAGGGACATCGGTAGAATTTTGTAACTGTTGTATTGTTTTTCGAAGTGGTCGCCGGTATTTTTTCCGTAGACGGTAATTTTTCCGTAGAAGATAATTTTTCAGTAGAAGATAACTTTTCCGTAGAAGATAATTGTACCGCCGAGCAAGAGGACTTGAAGAATAGAGATAGATTTATAGAAAAAATGTTTTGATCTCTTTTAAATCATAATCATTATAAAAAATGTTTCTGTTCCATTATAGTTGTTGATATGGTTAATATTAGGTTTGTTCCAAGAGCAATTTTCAAATTTGAAAGTATACCCATATGCATTACGCATTTTAACATTATTAATAACGCTTTTTGACCATAAACAATGCTCTGAGCAGGCATCAAATTACTCTTGGAGCAAAAAAATTATTATCTTTAAAAGCAAAGTGATGAAACTTCAGAAACCAGTACAAACAAAATCAATTGTTATAAATAAAGATGGCTGGATTATCATAAATATAAATATAAGTAAATAAAGTATTTAAAATCTTTAAAAAAAAAAATTAAATTAAATAAAGTTAAATAAATAATAATAAAAAGGTTGTAATTAAACAATAGAAATTTTAAACAAGATGATGAATAAATATAATCTGGAAGAAATTGGTAAAATAAGTGAAAAATCATTTGTATTTTGTAATTTTTTCTTCTTTGACATTATTAAAAAAATAATACTTCCGTTCCCAGGTGAGATGTTTAAAGTATTTTAAAAATTAGTTGGCTAGAATTAGGATTCTAGCGAGTCCAAAGAAAATGTATTTAAACTTATCTTACGAGGGTAATTCAAATGAAAACTTTTTTATGAGAGAACTACAGAAAAATTATTCGTATTTTTTCGACATTGTCTCCATGTCGAGCAATGTATGTTTTCCATGCTTGAATACCAAGCAAGAGGAATTTTGATTGTAGTTTGCCTCCTCTTTTAAACTTTTTGCACGACTCATATACTTGCTGCACTTGAATTATATTCTAGGCTTCCCTGCGATGGATTTCAACTGATTTAACACATTCACTACTCATAGATCGCTACTCTAACCCGGTGCAGCATGTCAACAATGGGAGGGTTATCTTTGCCCTGAGGCTGTTTCGTTCTTCAGCTACATGTTCTCTTTTTAGTCATTTTTCAAACCACAAGGATAACCAACCTACCAACTGCCAGTACCACTTTTCGGAATTTTATTAAACTCTTAAGTTTGCATTTGAATCATCCTCGTAGGCTGTAAACCACAATGGATGGCATAGTTGTCAGTCTGTATTAAAAAAAATTTCCAAAAAAAGTTGATATAGAAATTAAGAGACACCAAATAAAAAATCAATGGGAATCCATAAAGCAGACTAGAAACTAGTGTTTTATAAAATTTGACTAAATGAATGTTGCTATTTTAAGTCTTAATATTTCAAAAGAGGGGTCTAAATGAACTCATTTGGAAGAATTTTTCCTTATTTATCAACAATGATCATCCAGTCAAATTTCGTCTTGACGAACGAATAATTTCAATAAGAGTTGTTTAAAGGTTTCAAAAGCTGAAAAAGAATTAAATAAAAAATTAAAAAAGTCAAATAAATACCGAATTATCAAGATTAAGACGTTGTTTCTCCAAATGAGAATGGAACATAGCATGATGTATGTTGAATTTAGTCTCATCAGAACATTCTTCTTGACACCAGCCGCAAACAATCTTCGTATTTACATTGGAATTTTTAGAGGCCTCGGTGGAGGGTGTTTCTATATTTTCAGGCACAGTCACATTTGTAGAATTGTTGAGACCATTCTTTAATGGTGAATTAGTAGGCGAAGGATTTGAAGTAGAAGTTGAAGGGGTTGAAGTGGAAAACGGTTTGTAGGTGAATGTCTCGCTTGGATGTTCTTTAGTAAAATGTGCCCTGAAATAATAAAATTTATTCATTTTAGTAGCTTTTTTCACTTTATTAATTTAATATTTAAAACAATTATAATCATCAAATAAATGTCAAATAAAAGGATAATTTTTTGGCAGAAGTAAATTTATTAGGTGAGGTTACAAAAATAATTAAAGAAAATTTTTTAAAAACAATATTTGTAGATGTTCACCCCACTCTAACAATGCCATATAAATATATAGATAATTGTTGGTTTGGTTATAGAAGGAGAAGAAAATTTTATTTTATAGAAGAATCCAAAAATAACCTCCTTTCCCAAGAACACGTATTGAAGCAAAAGCCTGCTCAATCGGAAACTATTTACCAAGGTGAATAAACATGAAAAAATTAACAAAGTTCATCAACTCATTTTGAAAAAAATCTTAACATTAAAATACTGCTTCCGACTGAGCACGCCTATTGTTCAATGTAGCTTTTTGGGAAAGGAGATATTATTGCATCCTTGTATAAAATAAAATTTTCTTCTCTCCTTCTATGACCAACCAAGAAGTATGTTTGGCATTATTAGGATGAGGTGAGCATCAACAAATATTGTTATAAAAAATTTTCTTTAATTAATTTTTTTTTGTAAACTCATCCTAATAAATTTATTATTAGCATGTTGATGAAGGAAAGTTGTAAATAATCTCCAAAATATAAAAATAAATAATAAATAATATAAAATAATAAATTAATTGTTTGCAAATAAATTTACTTCTGTCAAAAAATTAGCCTTTTATTTGACATTTATACATTCACCCTTCTGCTTAATGATTAAATAGACTTAAAAAACTAAAATAATAATTTATTGTATATTATGATAAATTCATAAAATCTTTTATATATTTTATTTGTACTTGTAAAAGAGAAAAATTTAATTTGTAATTATTAACGTTTTTAATATTTAAAAATCCAATTTAATAATGAAGAATAAATTTAATTTAAAAAAAAAATTAGAAAGTTTAGTTTGGGTAAAATTTATTTTTAATTAAAAATTATAAAAAAACTAGTCGCACTCCTTTGAATCCAGGATCTTCGTCGGGTCATTAGTTAATTGGTAAATTTGGGTTTAAAAACTTTTAAAAAATACGAGAAAATTAAAATAATTGGATTTGTAAAACTGGTAAAAAAATGAAAAAATTTTTAAAATTAAAAATAACTGTAATAAGTCTCCCTTTCGATTTGATTTCAATTTCCGACACTGAAATAAGCAGGTAATAATCAAATAAATACTTACCGAAGAGTTTTGAGACTACAAGCAGCATAATGACATCGAGTGCAACTATACTTGCTTGGAGCTGTTATTGTTTCAATTTTAAAAGGAAGTCCAGGATGAATTTGATGTTGATGAATTTGTACCATATCTTTACTTATCCCCTTTCGACGACAATATACACACACATAGAGTTTATCTCGTCCTGCCAAAAGTTCTTCCAAGAAAACCTCTTTATACCTAAAAATAATAAAAGTATTCTAATTAAATCTTATCTTTATTTCATTTAAGGCACCGGCTTTAAACCATGGGGCCATTAATTTGAGAGAAATTGGAATAGTCCTCTAAAAAAAGATTGAATGAAGATTAAATTTGTAAAAAAATTTTTAAAGTTTTGATTAATAAATAAAAATAATACTTACCGAAATGGTAATCCTGTCCCAGCTTTAATTTGTCCAAATTCATTAAATTTCTTGTCTTTATGTGTATTAAGCCAATGTTTATGAAGAGCTGGTAAACTTGCAGCTCTTTGAGGACAATATTGACACCTAAAAATGGTTTAATATAGAATAATTGACCATATAAGCGTAAAAGGTAAGGGGTAGTCATTTTTCAAAGAATTATCGAGAATAATAATTTAAATATAATAATGTTTAGATGCCAAAAACAGTCAAAAGACAGTAAAATACAATAAATTAAAGTTAAAAAGATAAACTTACTTGACTAGTTTTTGAGGAGTTATAAGATTTGGTTTCTTTTCCATTGTTGTTTTTGTTGTAGTTGTAAGTGTAATTGTTGTTGTTGTTGTCGTGGATATTGTGTTGTCTTCCTCCTCTGATGATTTAGATGGTGCATCATCTTTTGTAGACGAAAAAGATACCAATTCGGGTTGACGTCGTTTTCTTTGAAGGGGTAATATTTCAGGTTTGGAAGGAACAGCATTAGGTACAATTATTTGTGGCAAGTCAGAATGTACCTATAAATAGAAATAAAACATTTGGTTTCGAAATTGATCATATTTGTAAAACAAAGTTATCTCAATGAATTACCTTTAATAAATGTAATTTGACCTCGTACTCTCTGATTCCCATAAAATTGCAATGATAACACTTAAAAGGTTTTTCAGCCCAATGACGCATTTCGTGAATTTTCAAATTACGTCTAGTAGAGGTGGTATAATCACAGTGTGGACATTTAAGCCTAAAAAATATTTAATCTTTTTAATAATATATTAAGGAGAAGAGAGCTGACCTGGGATATAAATCTCTTTAGAATTTTCTCTTTCTAGATTAGATTCAATATTAATCAATCAGATTTTATCTCGTGATCGGAAAAAAGGTGAGTTCAGAAAATTCATGATTTTTGCAACTGTTGTTCATAGTTGTAAAGATCAAATAAATTTTTTATTTTATTACCTTTTTGGACAATTAGCAGCGTCAGCAACTGCTGCAGCAATTGCATCATCATCATCGAATTCATCCTTAACATTTTCTTGTTTGATTTTTGCTTGTATAATTTCGGGAGATTCAATTACTAATTTCGGCATTTTAGTTGGGATTGCACTTAAATCATCCTTATCAAAATCAAGGCGTCTAAGTGGAGGTGGCGAATTAACTGGAAAAAAGAGAACAAGTTAATTATGGAATATTCGAAAAAAAAAATTCATCTTGTATAAAATCAATAAAATGTTAATAATTATATATTCAATGTATCAAATAAATTAAGGATATTAAGATTATATGAACATGTCAAATATACATTTAGAGTATCATTACTAAATTAAATAAGGTAAAAGATAAAATATGGAGTATTAATTAATTACTGCAATAGGAAATCAAGTCTTTGTGTTTATACTTCATCTCACTGCACTTTTATGAATTATTATTGAATTTATTCAATTCAATTACAATAAATTTAGTAAAAAAAAAAAAAAAAAGGCGAAGACCCCAAGGCCCGAACAACCATTAAATTTAAAAATGAAATAAAAAGATTAAAATCACTGAACATTGTTTTATATTTCATTCTCTGCACTCACTAGTTATCAAGTATAAAATTCAACCAAATTTATTTTTTGAATTTAAGGGATTCATGGATTTTACCTGTGATATTTGTATTTGGATCAATGTTTAAATGTAAAATCATCTTTTTATAAATATTTTTTCCAATTGTTTAAAGAATTATATTTTAATTCAAAAATATAAATAAGAATCTCTTTATTTATTTATTAACAAATAAGTTAAACAATAAAAAACAACAATAAAAAAAAAAAGAAAACAATTGGTATAAAATATTTTTCAATATATATAAATATATATATAACCCCACCTCGTGGTGAGAGGTTAAAACTATTGACAATCTCAATGTTGATAACCTTAAAAGAGTCAAGAAATGTGGGTTCGGATCGCAGGCAGTCCGATGAAAATTTATTTAAAGCAATTGGATACCAATTGATTTAAATAAATATGCCTGGATAACAAGTATCGTAAAGAATAAATTGCTAATGGTTTAAACAGTCTATATGGCCTCAGATGCCGAGATACTTAAAAAATAAAAATATATATATATATATTTTAATACCTGTTAAGATAGAATCTGTAGATGATTTCCTTTTTTTCGTTTTAGGAGTATTACTTCCGGGTACAAACTTTGGAACCTATAAAAACATTTATAAAATAAACATAAATTAAAAAATATTTAAAAAATAAAGTAAAAAAAAAAAAAAATTACCTTAACAATCATTTCTTTAGATTGTGGATGAGCAGTAGCATGATGAAGAATAATTTCTTGTTCATGGAATGCAAAATAAGTGCAATTGCCGCATTTAAATCCCCCAAGATCTTGATGTTTGACACGAAGATGAATTTTCAATGTAGACATTGAACTAAAGAGATTGTCACAATATCGACATCGTAACTTGCGAATTTTTTCTAAAAAAAAAAAAAAAAAAAAAAAATCAAAAATCAAATATTTATTAAAATGGTGAATGGAATAAAGTAATTAAACTTCTAATCCAGAATAGAAAGTGTCCCAGTAAATCCTATTAAAGTTATTAGCCATTGGTAGCTAATTCATGATGGATACGGCAAATCCCAAAAATAAGGTTTTTTAGAAATAGAAAAAAGTTTATTTTTAATAATTGATATATTTTAAAGCTTGAATATTCCTCTATTTTTCTACATAATCGCCATTCCGGTCGATACATTTTTGTAAGGGCTGTGGCAGTTTTTGGACGTCCATGTCATACCAGTTCGCCGCCATGCGCACTATGAATAGTGCTTCAAGAAACCTCAGGAACCAAAATGCAGAGCTTATCGTGAGTGAACCTCCGATCTGTAAGCATGATTTGTTCATGTCGCGACTGTCTCGTCGGGAATTGACAGTCTCCAGCTTCTTTCTTCGTCGTGAATTTCCACGCGACCAGCTCTTAACTCCCTACACCACTTGCGGACCTTTTTGACACCCATGCACGGACTAACACATTTTTCTTTATCATCATTCATAAAAGATCCTAATTAAACTCAAACTCGGAAAATTTTAATTATTTAGAAGTCTTAACATTTTATAATTTTCTATTCTTTTGCCAGATATTATAATTGGTCCAATTGAATATTACAATTTTTTATACAATCTGACCATCAGCTTTTTGTAAAATAGACATAAATTTCCTTCATAGAATGGAAAGGGTACGTTAGCTCCTATTACGTCTGTGTCTGCAAACAATAAGGGGGTATTTTTTCTTCTCATCTACATGCCTGGGCTTGTAAAATGCAAAAATTCTTTAAACTCCATAACATTCTTATGGCGTTTTCATCATCTGGCAGTTTATCCTTTTTATTTAATAACAAAGATAGGATAGCCCACCATGAGCAACATAATTAAGTGCCTTAATTGCCCTCATCCCCCCAGCATTTATGTGGGTCAGACGTCTCGGAGATTCTCTGAACGTAAGAGAGAGCATGAATTATGCGAAAAGAACAAAAAAATCTTCAACTGCCCTTAGTGCCCATACCAAGGAGACAAAGCATTTGGCCTCTTAGATCATTAAAATAGAAAATGTTTATTTTACGTAAGATTTTGTTTTTGTTTTTGAAAAAGGCTGTTGTTTTAAGTTTCGATTTTGTATATATATACCAGGTATATATATAAATGAATAAAGTTTTTTCAATTCAAATCCAGAATTTGGCAAAAATTATTAGACGAGTGGAAAGTCGTTGAAATGGACCACACTCGTGTATCATCAGGCCAACCCCACAGGCGAAGAAATCAAGAAATAAGAAAGTTATTAAGAATCAGTCTTGAGGATGAGTCTCCCAGCCGATGGACTAGGAAAATTGCTAACATTTTTTTCGCTCTGAGAAACAGAGTGGTGGAGAATACCGAGCATTCCCCCGCTAAACTAACGTTAGGAAAGAACTTGACAGAGTGTGGTTGGAAGCTGCAAACGGAGGGAGGAGAAAACATATCGCAGAATATAGATGATTGGGCAAAGGAAAAGGACAAGAACAGAAAAAACTAAAAGAAGAAGCCAGCAAGGGGTCTGAAAGAAGAAACATAAGATATATTGAAGAGAAAAATCCATGAAAAGGAGAGCATCCGTTTAAAGTTGGGAGTTGGGTATTTATGAAGGTATATCCGGTTTCAAACTTTCCGAAAGGAATTCATGGAGGCTTTCTTAGAAAGTATAAGAGGCCGTTCAAAGTTGCAAAAGTGTATGAGGGTAGAGCTAGAAAAGGAAGGGAGATCTACGCTAATAAAAACCCATGTCAAAGATTGTCGACCAGTGGTCAGGAGGACATTTTTCGCCGGAGTGAAAGTGTGGGAAACGTCTCACATTTTGGAAGTTTTAATTTGATAGAGACTACCCTCTGGCTAACTTACTCCCCTTTTCATATACCTCTATTAGCTTTTAGTTCGGCTCCCAAAAGATCCCTATGATGAAAATCAAAATAAAATTTTATATTTACCGAGTCTTTTTGCTCGTTTCACAATATAATCAGTTGAATCATTTTGATCTTCAGCAGCCAACTGAATGCAATTCCTAAATGCTTGAAAAGTCCCATCATCTCCTGAAGAATCTGGCCTGGCGTCTGCTCCAAGCGATTGCCGTATTAATTCTGATTGAATGAATAATGCATCGTGTACCTAAAAAAAAAATATTGGAGTAAGTGTAATCTTTTAAAATCACAAAATATAAATCAGGATATCTTAATCCATAAGCACTTTTGACTAATCATTTTAGCATCAGAAACAAAAATTTTGATTACAGAAATCACTTTAATCCTTGATCCTACAAAAATATCTCATTTTGATAAACTTTGGAAGAGAGCTATCTAAAGAAAAACTTCTCTTTTTTGATAAGTTGCCTGGCTTAATATGAAAATGTATTACCATCAAACAATTTCCCTTTAAAATGGTGAGGTATCAAAAAAAGAGATAAATAAACGGCCATTTTCTATAACACAAACTGAGATATTTAAGTCTGAATCTTAAACATTAAATCAGTTTAACATGTTTTCAAAGGCCGAGAGACAGACATCATGCAAATGCAATTAATTCGTTTTGCAAATAAATCAAGTCAAAACTGGTAAAATATAATATCTCCCTTTCTAAACGAAATCGTGGGTAATTAAATTTTTTTTTTGAAATATATTAAATAATCAATAAAACTTACCCATTGTTCAACTTCGTTATCAGGGGTCAGAGGTCTAATTGAATTGTTATTAAATGTTTGTTGAATATGAACTGCTGCAAAATGACGATGCAAATTCTGCGAATTACAACTTGTCAATCCGCAGGTTGAACAAACCCATTTTGCGTAATTGAGCTCATTGTATAAATGGTCTCTCATTAAAGATTTATCTGGGGTTTCAAAAGTAAAACAAATTGTACAGGAGTATCTAGAAAAAATAATTTTTTTCAAATTAGTTAAGAACTATATTAAGGAATAAATAATTTTTTTGGAAAATTAATAAATAATTACTTATTGCCATTAGGCCTTCCATAACGAGCGAGTTTTTTCTTAAAAAGCCTTACAATATCTTCTGATGTAGTAACATCTTGGCTTTTTGTTGGCGAATCACTTGATCTTGGAGAATCTGGTAATGCAGCATCCGTTAAATCCTTAAAAAAACAATAAATAATTAAAATTAAAGACGTCAAGTTAAACAAATGATAAAAAATTTCCATATATTTCTATATAGTTACCTGCGGAGTTAAATCGATATCTTCAAATAGAATACCTCGAACGTGTGGTATTCTTCTAGAATCACGAGTCCAAATTGGAGTGCAATCATTAACGGGAGTTTCAAGAAAAGGTTCGTTGATCGGAGGATGTTCTGATTGAATAGCAACAGTTGGGGCTTTCTGGGAAGATTTTTCCGTTTGTATTTCGTCCTGAAAGTAAACAATAAATGCAAAATTAAAAAATAAATAATATTATAACTCTCCTGAAAATATAAAAAAAAAATATACTAACCGAATCAATTCTAAAATAACAAGGGTGCAACTGCATAGGTTTATCTGGATGTTTCGAAGTGAAATGTGATTCAACGCTGGCTTTAGAACTCGTACGATAATTGCAAAATGCGCATTTATATTGTGATCGATACCCGTGTTTATTAAAAACATGCTCGATAATTTCTGCTCGAATAGAGGCATTGGCAAAACAGAAACCACATCGCCAGGGGTTAACATTTTCAGATTCAACCTTCATAGAAGCCATTTCAGGTGGTAAAACAACGGTTACAGCTAAAAAAAGATTAATAAAATAATTATTTAATTTTAGTATTGGTACATATCGAATACATTTTATTAAAATCAAATGAATTTAAAAATAATCTTACCATTTGGATTTGGAATATTTTTAGGTTCCGAAGATGCGCTCATTCGTGATTTTTGAACATAATCATTCGGCTCACGAACAATTAGAACAAACATTTTTTCTTCCGGATGCTTATCAAGACAATGTCTTTCGATAAAAGCTCTGAAATTAATTTTTATAAATATTATATATATTATCTTAATTTTAGAAATATTTAAAAATATAAATACCGATTGATATCAAAAAAATTGCAATAGCCACATTTATAGAGTGACATATCGTGAAGTTTGATATGAGCACAAATTCTATCTATATCTATGCCAGCTGCTTCTTGAAGTAAAGATTTTTGAAGTTGATCAGGACAATGGGGACATCGAAACTGGGTCTCATGAGCATGTAAAGCTTGAAGATGACATCTGTAACAAAATATGTTTGTTATTTGTCCATCTTTCGTTCGTATATATAATGTATAATTAGTCACAAGTTTTAATTTAATTGAGAAAAGTCACTTACCTAAGCATTCCCATATCACAGGTGAGATAATTACAAGATGCAACACCGCAAACAAAACGTTGATTTGGAGGAATAAAGCGAGGAAGAGTTTGGATATCATTTTCAGTCCATTCATGCCGAGCCACCTTTAATTGAGAATTTTTTAATTAATTAAAATTAAATAAATTTTTTGTAAATAAATTAAAATACCTTAACATCAATTGCAGCTATTGAAGATGCAGCTAAATTAATCATTTTATCAAAATGTTTTTCATTTGTTTCAAGACAAGGAACTGGGTTTATTGGCGCTTTTGAAGGAATCGCAAGGCTAGATTTTTAAAGATAATTCTTTTGTGTGTTTAAATCAATTATCAAAATTTTTTGTAAATCTTTTTCGGGGCTCCG
>JAAAKE020114695.1:0-16188 GCA_010014785.2 Anisolabis maritima
CTAGGAGGACTAAGACCCACAGGATCCCCCTTTGATTTCTAGTTTTCGGTTCAATTTGGATACTTTAACATCTTTATTTGGGCTCTCTTTAAAGCCAGTGTGGAATTAGTTTTAATTATTTAAAAGAAAATAAATATTTATTAATGTAGACTAATTTAATGATAAATTTTTAGAATTCAAAATAGGCTATGACACAAATCTCTTTCCCTGGAGCATTTTTTTTGAGGTCTGCAAACAGGTGATAGTCGCTGGAGCGCCAGATCTGGAAAATACGGTGAATGGGGAAGCAATTCGAACTTCAATTCGGCCAACAACTTGTGACACTGTGCATTGTCAAAGTAGAGTCACTAAAACCACTATAACTTGTAAACTAATGGTCGGATTGTCATGAAATTTTGACACATATCGTTCGAGGGTTGATACTTTCTAAAAATCACATGGATTTTTCATTAGATGGATCTATGTGTCAGCCTCGGGACTTATTAAGTGATAGTTTTTATACAATATTATTTTTGTATTTTGGATTACATAAATTGTAATTATGGCGGTGAAATCACAGCAGTTTTTGTGTCTATATAAATATTAGGCTTTTACGTAACCGTAGAAACAGGTTAGGTTTTCTTAAATAAAAAAAAATATTTTTTTTTTTTCATTTATTTGGTGATCAGCCAAAAGTTATACGAAAAAAATGTACATATTTTAATCATTAAAAAAAAAAATTTAACAAAAAGTTGTATCCAAGAAAACGTTTCAAAAATAGAAATATAAACAATAAAATAATATAAATGTTCGTTGTTATATGGCTATTTTTGACGCATAGAAAAATTTTATGAGAGCTTCTATTGCTTCTTTAGTGGGATTTTTCAATATTTGTGTTCCTTTGGTGGGATTGCGAAATCTCGGATGGATGTCTTCTAGTTGATATCTTTTTCTTCTGAAATATAATAATAATAAAAATAAAAAAAAAAAAAACATTTGACCCCGAAATTTCTACTAGTCACATCGAGGATTTCAATAGCTCTAAACCTTCTCCGGACAACGCGGACCATTTTGCAAAAAACCGCTTGTAAGTCGGTCTAGTAGTTTTTAAGTCATTATGGGACAAAGAAAGAAAGAAACATTCATTTATATATATATATTTTATTAAGATTAATTAAAAATTTGGTCTAATGGTCTAAAGAAATAAACGAATGATTTTTATAAATGGATGATATGAAGCAGAGACAAATTAGATATTATTATTATTTCTTTATGTTAATACTAGCAATGCAGTCCGCCTTTGCTCCCTATCTCTTTTGTGGAAAAATTTTTTGCCTACATTTTTTTTGTGCTTTTTATAATAAGAAAGAATCTGATAATCTGAAAAATAGCCTCCATCCAGTAGTTTCGGAGTCTATGCGCTTCAAGTGTCTTATATATAATAGAATAGATAGCTAGGAGGACTAAGACCCACAGGATCCCCCTTTGATTTCTAGTTTTCGGTTCAATTTGGATACTTTAACATCTTTATTTGGGCTCTCTTTAAAGCCAGTGTGGAATTAGTTTTAATTATTTAAAAGAAAATTAATATTTATTAATGTAGACTAATTTAATGATAAATTTTTAGAATTTGTTTGTTTATGACCCCCTGAATGAGTACTTCTAAAAATAAAATCTAGGCTAAATCCGCCACCGATAAATTCTCGACATATTAATGAAAATCCGTCATATAATTTCAGAGTATATGCGTTACAAATAGAAAAATTAAAGGTCTCAATTATTAATTTCTAATTAATCATATATATTAAATTTTAATTTTTCAATTTTGCCTTTCATATTTCATAATATTTTATTACATTATCAATATATATTTTCAGAAGCCATTAATCTTACATTTTTCATATCCTAATATTGATATTTTATTTTTAAATTGATTTTACTTTAAAGGGATTTTCAAGCCCCAGAGCTTAGGGTTCCGGAATTCGCCACCAGGGTGGCAGCACTATTCAGTTTAAATGAAACGATCATTATTTAAGACATTCTTTTGAACAAAGTTTGACTGCCCTGGATCCGAACCCACACTCCTTGGCTTTGAAGGTTATCATTATTGGGAATGTCAATATCTTTAACCTCTCAGCCCCGGAAGGGGAGGGGAGATCTCGCTGTTATTTATCATTAGATATTCAACTAGATCCGCCATCGACCCTTCTACACAAGAGGGATATAACACGTTTTTTTGGTTTAATGAATAAAATGATTTTAATAATTGTGTTTTTTTTTTTTTATTTATATATTCACTTTTCAATTAGCAAGGTCTATTTCAGGGTAAAAAAAAACTTCAAAATGTCTATTTTTATATAAATTAAATGATTTTTTAATCTGAATGCCTGGATAATAAATATATACATGATTCCTTTACAATTCTATACGATCTCAGATTCTGAAAAGATTAAAATAAAAAAGTAAATCTTAAAATATGTGACTAATAAGCATATTACATAACTTTCTTTTACTACTACCATTCTTAGGTAAGGAAAAGTTAAGTGATGTGCTTCCACCAGATTTTTATCTAGGAAATTTTCTTTGTGTGAATAATATCATCACCCAAGAATAGTCGTCCTACAAATTTTTTTTAGAGTGAATTCAATCTTCAGGGCTTTATGCTGACAGCAATATTTATAAATATAAAAAGAAATTTAAATTGGCAAATTTATGTTTATTAATAAACATAGGATTTAATGATATTTATTTTTCAACTTGGTAAATGTAAATAGATCTATGTAGCCTTTAGTTCCTAAAAGGGGAAAAATCGAATAAATATTAATATAAAAAATATAGTATAAATAATAATAAATACCATAAACATATTTCGGGTAAAATGATATAAGAGAAAGTTGTCTGGTGTGCTTTACTATTCGGTTTATTTTATTTATGATTACAATCGCTTTGCTTAAAAAATGCAGTGCATTAATCTAATATTTTTGTCAGAACACTTATATGCAAATCCATCATCAAGGAGTAAAAAACAAGAGATCGATCCTTTTGCAGATACCCGTGCATTTCCATTTAGCTTTTCCTCTCCTTTTCAGTAATGACAAATTGATTAGAGACCGAGGAAAATGGAGATATCTCAAATGCTTAATGGTTTCCTATCGCTCCTCCATCTTAGACCAAATAGACATTTCATTATACCTTTTACTTTTGCATTCATTCATTTGAGATATTAAAAAAAAAACATTTTTTCTTTATTTACAAATTTTTTTAGAAAAATTTAGGTATATATATTTTTCTAAATTTTTTTCGGCATTTGGGGCCATTTAGACCCCATCCTTATTTATTTATAATTGGTAGCTAATATAGTAAAATAAATTTTGGTCTCCCAGGACGTGTGCGAACCACTAATCTTTGGTACTTTGCACCAAGGGACAGGACCACGTATTTTTTAATTTCCAATAATTTTTTACTTTCTCTTATATAGAGTATATATGAATTACAATAGTAGAGAGAAAATATTTCAATCACAAAAAAATCGATTACGACGGAAATATACGTTTTGAGGATCCTTGAGACTTAAAGAATGAGCAAAATAATCTGTCTGACTGGGTGTGCGTGCTAATAAAATATATCAAAAGGAAAAAAACATTTAAGGCTCAAATTTAATGTTTAAACTTCGTATCCTCTTCGATTGCAATTGAAATTTTTTCAATAAAATCTACCAACTGATATTAGTACTTTACTTATATACTGTTTTAGTTTTTTCTAATTTCTCAAAATTTTTGATTAAGAAATTTATACATCAATTATTTTTGAGATGACTTATATTAAGCATAATCCTTACTCTCGTACTTTTAAGAATTAAACAAAGCTCTGCCCCTTGGTGAAGAGGTAGAATTTCGCCTCACATACCAAAGACTAAAGACTATGGTTCGCTTCCCATCCTGAGCGACAAAAATTTACATTTTATTGGCTACCAATTAATATAAATAAATTAGAACTGAGTCTACTTCCGTTCCCGAAAAATACTTTAATAAAATATTTTAATTTATATCTATGGCCATTTAGGCTTCGTCCTTATTTATTTATACCAATTGGTAGCCAATACAATATAAATATATTTTTGTCGGGACGGGAAGTGAACCACTGACCTTTGGTATGTGAGGACTTTACCTCTGCACCAAGGGGCAGGGCTGAACAATGATCGCCATACAAATAAATTTATAATTGTCAATGATAAACAAATGTATCTCTATATAATATATAGTGATCATATGTATAATTGAATGGGTATTAAAGAAGACGAAAATTAAATAAGGGTCAATGAATACTAAAAGCCGAAGAAACTAGAAAATAATCGTCTGAGAATGTTATTTTTTTTGCACTATCTGAATATATTTCTGTAAATAGATTATTAGGAGCTCCAGGAGTTCATGATAAAGAAAAGTGGAATTTCATTAATGTAAAATTCTTTTTCCAAATAAGAAACTAGGCTAATATTTTAGAATTAAAATATGAATCCATGCAATTATCTTCTTAAGTTTTCTTTGAAGTGAACTTAAGCTTATAATAAATTCATGATTCATTAAGGAAAATTTTAAATATGAATGATAATGAATTACGTTATCAATAAACAATTAGCTACTTGCGTAGTTTCCTTTTGGTTACTCTTTATGATAAAGAAATTAGTTTATAAAATTATTAAACCACAATTTATCTGACAAATTTACAAAGTGGCACTAATGGCGTTCACTACACTAAAATAATATGACGATTTTTTGAATGTTATAAATTCACTTACATATAACGTTTTATGTCCAGCCATTTAGGCTCCATCCATATTTATTTAAGTAGCCAAAAAAATTTAAATAAATTTTATCGCTCAGGACTGGAAGCGAACCAGTGACCCTTAGTTCATGAGATAAGAGCTTAACCTTTTCTTTAAGGTACAGGTACAGATTCAAGTTGAAGTTTTTAATTATAATCCGGCTGCCCTCAGAGGTCCGGAGAGATTAAGAAAGATGGGGAAGAGCCTTCCTCCTCTGATAAAGATAAAAAACGGGGAAGCAGGGAAGGCTTGTAATAGACATCAAGAAAAATGATGGAAGGATTTTTGAACTTCATAAAAAAAACTTCATTTCATTTTCTGTTCATTTTTATTTTCTCGGTATAATAGTAAGGGAGAAGTATTATGATCATTAAAAATTTAACGCCACAAATAAAATTAAAATAGAGATATGTGGAAAGAGAGGAAGTCAGCCAGTAGGTTAGCCTCTATTGAAATAAAACTCCCAAAATATGACGATTTCGAGGAAGTCAGCCAGTAGGTTAGCCTCTATTGAAATAAAACTCCCAAAATATGACGATTTCGATAGAGGCTACCCTACTAGCTGACTTCCACATATCTCTGATCTGCGTACAGTCACCTATCTCATCGTAAAAATAAAATATCTTTACGTTTCAATTTAAAGGATCTTTAAATTACAAAAGATGCTCACAATCCTGGTGAAAGGTGAAGGGTTGTTCGAGAATTTTTTTCTTTATACTTTATGCCGCCTTATTTGGACCAAATTGCAGTATTTATTCATAAACTTAGCTTATAAATAAATAATATGACGATTGAATAGAATGATCATAATTTAATTTTAATTCATGAATTATTATCTTGAGCATAGTAATAGTATTTAATAAATAAGGAAATATGATAAGAAAAATTTTAAAATATATGAGTGACATTTAAATCCTACCCCTTCCTCACTATTTCCTCTTTATGATTAATATATAAGTCTTCATCTCCTGTTATATTATATTATTTCCCATTTCGAGTCAGAATCAGCAAGTTGAATTTCATCTTTAAATCGATATTCTCAACTTTATTCAAGTTTACACAAAGGATTTTGTCGATCTTTTTATATTAAGCGAGGTAAAGAGTCAAAACTTTTTTTTTTATTATTATTATAATCCGCTTAAAAGGGGAAATTCGTTTGATGCTTCATAGTTTATAATTCGTGATCGAAATATTTTTGCAATTTAATTCAGGTTTTTTTTTTTTTTTTTTTGGTGGGAGTATTGGTTGGGAAGAATGAATATAAATTAGAAAAGATTTTGAGGTTAATTCGGTTATTCATGCAAAATAACCGAATTTTAGATGCTTTAGATGTTTTATTTAAAAGTTTCCAATATGTAAAAATTTTAAGAAAATTATATAATCGGAATTTAATATTGATAAATGATTAGAAGTGAGAATTTTTTTATTTTTTAATTAAAATAATACCTTCAACGTAATAATATTCTTAGTTGTTTAATTTAATTTTTTTTTTTAATTTTTTATATCCTTATAAACTTAATAAGTTACAAACAAGATAATACGCAACAATATTTTTCATATTAATTCATGTTAAAAAGAGATTCAGGGATAGTACAATAGTTTTTTAATATTATACTCAGCTCTTCTTGGATTGTCGGATGAATGAAGTAGACAGATTAGCCCTCAAGGAGATGAGCTCTTGGTTCGAAAGTCATCACTGGCGACTCAGAACTATTTTTGTTGTTTGGAAGTCAATTATTCCCAATTTTTATCATTCTCAAACTTTCATAAAATACCATATACTTTTAAGACGCTTCAAAAAAATGATAAATAAAAAAATTCTATTATGATTATTACAATATTTTACAATATGCCATTAGAAATTTTTTGATGATATCATATTGTGTCTTTTTTTTTTTATTTATTAAAAAAAAAAATTGTTAATTACTAGGGCGATTTGAACCTAACTCTGAAATAATTCAACTTCTGTTTTTAAATTAATTTTATTTTTCAATATGGTCGCCTTGAACTTCAGATTACTTTGACGCTTTGAGGTGATCTCATGCAAATCACCATGTTATCTTTCTTATATACCACAAATATATCAAATAGTACCGCTCTCTGAGCCCTAGGCGACGAACTTGTCAAATTACTTCGAACATAAGCGATATCATTATTTTCCGTAATGAATAGAGAGCTACCATCTTAACTTTATTTTTTGTTTCGCCATTTTAATTTCAAATTTAGATATATTCGATCAATTTCAAAATTTTGACGATAAGCATTATTATTCGTCTATATTTATTTAAATTAATTGATAGCCAATATAGTTTAAATAAATTTTATCGCTTAGGATGGAAACAAACCACTTTTAGATCATGAAGCAAGATCTGATTTCCCTAACTTAATTGAATGTAAAATATAATATTATGGATAAAATTAATACATAATAGATAGTTAATAGATAATAATAAATGGAGCCTAAATGGCCTTAGATACCGAAAAATACTTATAAAAAAAAAAAACCTTTTTCTTTAATAATTAAAAAAATCCATTAATGAGTTGGTCATTTATATTGCCTACCTTCCAGCAACCAAATACTAACAAATTTATACATCTCATGGTACATAATTAGATCTAATGAAAGATAAAATAGAAAAATGGAGGCAATCGATTTTTAACGTTTTTGATCAGCTCTAAATTCAAAAAGTGATTGTATTATTTTTCTCTCTCATGTTCTGTATTAAAATATCCATATAACCAAATTTATTTATTTTTAGATGTCCACTTGGAATCTTTCTATTCTTCTTCTTGTTGGCTTTCTTCTGGCAACCGGAGAATCATCCTACAATTCCATCATGCGAGAAATATTCACCAAAAAAACGTAGCTATTTTCATTCTTAGCCCACAAATAGCCTGGGGGAAAAGAGTTTCCGTCTTTTCGGCATCTGAGGCCTTAAACATTATATAATTGTTTTTTACGATACTAATTTTCCAGACATATTTATTTAAATTATTATTTATTTCAATTGGTATCCAATTTGATTTAAATAAATTTTTATCGGACAGCCTGGGATCCGAACCCACACCCCTTGTCTTTTAAGGTTATCAATATTGACAAGGTTAGTATCTTTAACCTCTCGGCCACGGGAGTGGGGGAAGAGGAGAGGCTAAGCTGTTCAAATAAAATCCTTGACCAAGAAAGTCTCATTAAGCAATTCCTCCTTTTTTTTCGAGGACACTAAAGGGATAAGAAAAAAAAGAGACAAGAAGGTTTTATCTCAAATTCAAGGAAACTAATCAATGAATTTCTTTCAGCGGTTTGGCGCCTAACAACACTCGCACTAACAGTTCTCTTATGAAATTTAAAGGCTTAATGAATTACACAAGCAACAATGGGTATCTGGGAGCCGATCTTAATTACCGTCCCGGTAAAGAAACTACTCTCAAGGTTAAGGGAGAGTATAATCTTAAATTTGGAGATTTCAGGTAGGCCTACTGTCACTAAGGCAGGCTCTAAACTTCTTCTTCCAAGTCGTTTCTAAATGAATGATATAATCCAGTGTTTCCCAACCCCTGGTTCGAAGGGGGTTATTTTTATTAGATTTTGTCATACCATATTTGGGATATTTATAATATTTATCTCAAGCTTTATTTATCTGAGGCCATAATTTCAATGAAATTTAACAAAAGCGATTATTTAAATATAGCGATAACTTGATATTTATTAATTCTGATTTTTTACAAAACATTTAATCCAGACAAAAATATATTATAATTCTTTTTTAATATAATTAATTTATTAGTTTTTTTTAGTATATGTAAAATATAAAAAATTTCCATTATGAATATTAAAGTAGCCACTGTAAATTAACATCCGCTCGACAAATTTTCGGAAACACTGGCTTGGCCTATTTCAAATTACTTTGTTGACCAGAATTATTTCTTTTAGGGTATCTTTGAGAGGAGACTTGACTCATCGGTTTAAGGAATGGACCATACCTTCTACTTCAAAAGGACAAAAAATTAATTTTTCTAAATCAAACAGATGAAAAATTCATTTAAATCCTCCCAGCTCACAAAAAGGACTTAATAAACGAAAATCAATGGGCAGCAACTTTCTTATCAATGGAAGAAGAAATCAGAATAATAGAAGGCCTTCAAAACAAAATTATTCTAAATCCCGTACTCCAAGAGAAAACCACTAGCTCTCCTATCATGAGTATTTTTAAGGAAATTGTTTTTCAAATACCGTTGCTTTATAAAATTTAGAATATTCTTTTATGAATTCTGGTAATCTTATGGAAAAAACACAAATTATAAGAGAATAGTATTTTTATTTGCCAGGCTATTTCTCTCAGTCAGTCCCATCTGGACTATTCATTTTCTCAATAATAATTTTGAAAGAAAATTAATTTAAATATTATTATTTTTTTTAGCCTTTTCGGCATCTTAAGCCAAATAGACTATAAACGATTCATAAATATTATAAATATACAATAATAAATAATTGGTTTTTATTTTTCCAAAAAAATTTTTTTGATACGATTCCGGGCTAATTAGCCCTCTATCACCTGTCCATTATTCTTCTTCATGAAAAAACTAAGAGAATAAAATATTTAAGTACTAACAATATAAAGAAGAAATGAGTGAGTATAAACGATAGATATTTATAACTTAGTTATTAAGAATCACATTATCCACACATATTTACACCAATTGGTGAACCAAATGGTTTAAATAAATTTTCATCGGACAGCCTGGGATCGATTACCAATATTGACAATGCAATATCTCTAACCTCTCGGCCGCCATTAAAATGTTTATTATTATTTTATAAATCATATCTGAAAAAAAAAAAATTTATCTAGAAATGTTTAATAACATACGCGTATATGATAAAACTATTTAAATATAATAAATAATATATTTTATTTATTTACTTTAAAATCCTCAAGATTGATGAAAAACTCAGGAAGTCAATAGGGAGCCTGTTGGCAACTCCTTTTCTAAAATAAAAAACATTTGCGAGATGAGTTTGTGTTTTCGTTGAACATAATTCACGCCCCTTGGATATGAACAAGGATAAACTGTTTTTATATTTATTTATTTCTTAACTTTTATTGGGTCATGAGAATGGTCTCTTTCGAGATCGAAACGTCGGCCCTTTTCTAAAAAACTATACTTTACTTTCAAAGAATATTACCCATATCACAAATCCATCATCTTATTGATATATTGTAATTATTTTTTTAATGTAATCAAATTATTATTTAGTTTTTACTCTCTCTTACCTATAATTCTAATATATAGTGAGAAAGTATAGCGATCGCAAAAAAAATCGATGTGTGGTTTCAACGAAAGTACACGCTTTAAGGACCCCTTTCATTGCGGAAAATGCTGATGTTTAAATTTCGAAAGTAATTTAATTAATTATTTAATTTTTTCCTTACGAATATAAAACTTTTTTTGGCGCTTTGGTTTCGTCTTAATGGATAATTAGAGATGAAATCCGAAAACAATACATTTAATGACAAGGAAAACATGAAATGAATGATTTTGAATTTCATTATTATTCATATCATCAGTATTATCCATAAAGACGAAATAAAAGATACAAATTATCCAATTATTTTTGAAGGGGATAGTATATATGTGGAATAGTATTTTCACGGGTTGGCCCGCGTTGATTGTTGTGATTAACTCGACGTTTCGGCTCTCAAGCGAGAGACCAAGTAGACCATCCAGGGAGTAGGCAAATTGAGATCCCGGAGTCAATCCAAACAGAACACCAACACCACACACCCAACCAATTCCTCCCTAGATTTCATAAGCAAATCCAAACCTCTGCGACATCTAACGACCAGATTTGGGGACCAGCAAGAATGCGACCCCGACAACAAACCCCCACGGCCATCACTTCCTATTTCCTAGTCCAAAGTTCACACATATATAAGCCTATAATTTTTAGATTAGATAAATATCAAGTTGAATGACTTGTTTATTATTTCTAAGTTTCCTCATATTTTCTCTCCATTATCTTTTGATATAATAATAAACCAATAAGTTAGTTGCTATATCCTCTCTTAAGATTTTAATTATCATTAAATAAGAGATTAGCTATATAATATAATATTATAAAATAATCCAACAATAGCTGTCATTTGAATTAAATTAAGTGACGCGTGGATAATTCGCCAAGGGGTTGATAAATGATTTTTAAAAAAGAAGATAGTTTGATTTCTAAGCTCTCGGTAAAATCCTCACTACCAAAAAAAAATCCTGAATGGAATTCTCTTCAAGCATGACATTGGAAACCGATCATTGATCTTCTTGCCTTGGAATTCTGCATAGATATTATGAGGTGATAAGGAAAATATGAAATTCAATTCAATATAAGAATAATTTTTTTTTGTCTTTCAAAATCTTCTTACGAAATCTTGGAATTTTTTGTTTATTTGTTTGCGCCTCTCATTTAATTAAATATAGGATATATAATTTATTTATTTTTGTTCTTCGAATTGCTATACAATAGTTTATTGACATATCACTATATATTTAGATCAAATAATGAAAGGAACACCAATCTAAAGGAACATCACCAAATAAAATAAAAAAACAGAGCATTGAAAAAAAATTAAAGAGCTCTAATATTATAATATTTACCTTTACTCTAAAAATTTAATTTGAAATTTTTTACGGCTTCTTGCCGGGACTTTAGTCAGGGAAATCCCTTTTAGGGATGAAGGTCATTATTGCAATAAAATCTGGTATTAATTTAAGATAGCCCCTAACCTAAAAAGATTACATCATGTAATGGCTCCAATGAACCTCAAAAAATTTTAAAAAGTGATGAGTTCTCTAAAAATCAAACTAGAAAACGTTTAGAAAAAAATTATTTTTAAAATTGGGTAAGTAGTAAGCCCCCTCGGCCCCCTTGACATTAGCGGTCGCCTTACAGGCCGTTTTCAATGCCCTTATATCAAGCAAGCAAACTACACTAAAGGGTTTCTTAATCTTTTTTATTTATCCCTCCCCGAAAAATTTATTAATTAACTTTCATACCACCTACAATATAATTGTATATATAATACTACTATAAAACTATATAATTTTAAAAAGATTTTTTATAATTTGATAATAAAATGCCGAATATTTCCAGAAGCATTTCCAGAATTATTAATTTACTCTTACCACCAAGAATGTTTTCTTTTGCCCTCCTTTATTGCAATAAAGGAATAGTGAAATGAGGGGCGGGACTGATGCAAAGGTTAAAAAATAAAAATTTCTCAACAATATTTTTTATTTTTCTACTTTTAATATAATTACAGTTATTTTTATTTTCTCTATGACCTGACTTCTCAAATAGACTGCCTTTTAAATAGAATTCTTAAACTGTTCGCAGCCATCAAAGGAATTAATTTAACAAATAAACTTCCCTCCTCGTTCCTTCCGCCTCCCACTCTCTCTTTCTCTCTCTCTCCCTCTGTGTTAAAAAAGAATTTTCAAATATTCAATTTTCATTTTATAATTGCTTAACATTTTAATTAAAGACTTGCATGAAATATCGCAAAAATAAATCAACATTTCTTAAGAAAATTAGTAAAGTTTCCATCTCCTCATCCTTTCCTTTTTCAACCCCCACTCTTTCTCTTTCTCTATTGACGTTTTATTGAACACTTCAACGAAATCAAAATGAAGAAGAAACCATTATAATTAATAAATAATACCAAACATTCAAAGCTTTGCGTTGGAATTTATTCAAAATTTAATCAATAAATACATATTTAATATATTGGTGTATTTTTTTTAAATTTGTAAAAACCAATTTTTTTTTTTAACTAAAATATTTATTAACTAATAAGGTCACCTCAACAATTACCTTCCTGATAGATAATTTGAAACATAATTGGGAACGTTTTTTCGTTTTTGAAAAATCTTGTTTGCACACTCACAGACAGACACACAGGTAGACCATTTTGGGAGACCCATTTTTTTATACTCAGAGCACCTCAAAACGTATTTTTGAATTTTCGACATCGATTTTTTTAGCGATCGCAATACTTTCCCTGGCTTGTGTGGCCTTTGTGCATGTTACTGGGGGGTAAAATTATTTTCCTTCCTCAGGAGGAGACTTCGCCAATGTTGAATAAATTTTGACGGCAAACTGAACTTGAACACGTTTTGTTGTAACTTCGGATTCGTAATTCTGACTTTCTCCGGTTAGCCACTCGCTTCTCGGATGCAGCTAATATACTCCTCTTTTCCTTCTATTATTTAAAAACTAGCACATAACATGAATGTCATCTTCACTCGAAGAAATTATTGAAAGTTTCTCTTGTAGCAGAGATCGTATCACTCTGGTGTGCAGCAAATTTATTTTAAGATAAATATCGCAGAGATAGTTTGATTATTATACTGGTGTGGAGGCAGCCCTATTGTTAAATATGCTATACATTATTATTATTATTATTATGGAATATGGAATTTCTTTTTGTTTTATCTTCAAATGCAAAATGTAAAACCAATTCTATATTATGCATTGTAATTGTCTTGATTTGGGCTCATAAAGCAATTTAAAGTCATATCCTTTTCTCTAATCAAAATCATATAATTTTCTATTTACATTTGAGGAAAAATCTCCACTAATTGGTAAAAAAAATAAAATCCATACTGTGGTTTTTTAGTTCCTCAGTTAAAATTTCAAAATTAGTACTTATCTTTACACAATATCTATTATTAATAAAAATCCTCTTCTTATTTATGATAATTGAAAAAAAAAACTCCACTAAAATCTCTGTATTATTGATTAGATTTATTTTAAAATATGTCTCTTTTCATCGTTACAATAAAAAATATTTACTTGTTTATTTTGTCCTAAAGAAACAAATATCAATCTACCTTATATTCCTATTGCACAATGAAAAAAAAAAAAAGATGAAAATTGAGTCAAGATTAAATCAGAACATCCAGTAAAGAGAACGAGATAAAAATCTCTATTTCTTTTTCGGTTTGTTTCAAGAACGTTTTCTTAGGTACAAAAGTTTTTACGTCTTCTTTTCTTCTGAGAGCTCAGCGATATCAAGTATACTTATTTTTTTTATAGAGTCTTTTATGAGGTAGTGAATTTCCGTGGATTGAATTCTTGACAAGTGGAAGAACATCTCGTCAAAAAGAAAATGACAGGAAAACATTAAATTTTCTTTTCTGATAATCATGGATATATATATATATATATACCGTATATCATTTTTTTTTAAATTCTTCATTCAAATAATAATCACAATCATTCAAAAATATATTTTTTTTTATTTATTTATTTTTGGCCGTTAACTTTAGCCATTTAGCCAGTTTCCTTTATTTGTTTACATACATTTTGTAAAAAATTTGATGAGACGATCGCACATCACACAATTTTCTCTTAGGTAAGGTAAGGAAAATTGTGTGATGTGCTGCCACACCATATTTTTTGTTCCACAGATAACCGGTTCGTAATTTTATATTACCTTTCACTTTTAGAAATTTATTCTTCTATTTTGAGGTGTAAAATGATTAATACGTCTTAAAGATTATCTAATTTATTATATAGGTTCAGTCAATATAATCAAAATCGTCAGAATGGTTTAAAAAAATTCATCAAAAACTAAAATAGTACATCAGTAAAGTAGGCTCCAAACAATTTTTTGGAGGGATAAAAATTAATACATTTCAAATATCATCTAATAAATAATTTCTTTATGAATTTTAATCGTTAGAGTGAATTTTGAGAAAATCGAAAAAAAATATAAAAAAGCAAATTAGTAAAGTATTAGTACTCTTGGGCCGATTTTATTGAAAAGCTTCAAGGTGCTTCAAAATTTCAGCCTCGAGCCTCTTTTCGTTTTTGAGAAATAATGTTCATACACATTCAGACCGACTGATCATTTTTGCGAGGCCCATTTTTTTAAACTCAGGGGACCTCAAAACGTGGTGTATTGATGTTGATATCTCGACATCGATCTTTCTTGTGATGGCAATACTTTCCCTATACTATACATTACATATAGGTAAAAGAAAGTAAAAATAAATTTACCATTTCAAATAACATTAATTTATTAATTAAATATTAATATTATTTTAAAACTTATAAATAGATACAAAAATATCTATAAATAAGGTTTATAATTGAAAATTAGTTCCGCCTTCCAGAACGTGCAGCGACGTTGAGATATCATCCAAAAACTTGAATTTGTAATCTTCCAACCTATTTTGTTTTGCAACTTGATGATTTTAATTTGAATGAATTTCAAGTGCTTGGCCTCACTTTTTTAGCTGGTAATTTCCAAATCATTTTATTAAACGCGTTAAAAAAAAAACAAAAAAAAAAAGTGAAATGAATTTCCCCGGAGGAATGAATCATCATGATTATGAATCGCTCACACTGTTGATGTTCTGTTTTCGTTGCGAGTCAAGGCCAAGGCCTTTGATAATTTCGATCTACCTCTACTACTAACTACTATACTTTCCATGGGAAATTTAAGTGATAAAAACGATGATGTCATGATGTTATTTCTTGCTAAATGGAATTTTAGATTAAATTCGAGTTTAGTAACCTTCACTTATGGGTCTATTATTAAATCAACTAAGTAAGGTCAGGAAGTTATTGACATCTAAGAAAAAAAGTCACTGGTCATCGAGACGAAACCTCGGCTTTTAAATTATGAAATATTATTAATTCTACTCAAGCCTGATTAGAAAGATGATAGTAGCATTAATGCCTTTATTTTCTTTCTATCATCTGACCACTTGACTAGATTTTGAACGAAAATTTCTTCCATTATGTACACTTTCGCGAAATAATATATGTATTTATATGTAATTATATTTTCATAAAACATAATTAGACATTTCTTTGCCTTCAAATATATACGAAAGATAATTTAAACGAAGCAAAATAATTATAATAATATTTGTGTTAACAGTAGATGACTTAAGGATTCGGAGAAACTAAACTAGTCACTTCGCTTCATTTATTCTATTAACAAATAATTTGGACAATCTAACTTTGCTCACAGTGAGTAAGTGGTACGTTAGAAAATGGCAGGTATTATTCCTCCTCAAAATAAATATAATTAGTCTTATTCGTTGCCCATGTGCTTATAATAATTTTTTTTTTTAAGTATTTTTCAGCATCAGAGATCATTTTGACCCCGTCATCATTTGAAATTATAATTTATTTTTTTAATCAAAAAATTTATTCTTAATGAAATAAAAATTAAAACAAAAAAAAAATATTTTAATTATATTCAATTAATTGTTAGATGATCTTTGAAATGTATTAACCCTAAGCAGGTTTATATATGTATATTTTGTATGTTTTACACAATTTTGTTTATGTATTTATTTTTTGTATCGTTTATACACCTATG
>JAAAKE020114728.1:0-16182 GCA_010014785.2 Anisolabis maritima
AGAAAGTTTGATATATATATATATATATATATATATATATATATATATATAAAATTAATCTATCTTGATGGAAAAATTGAAGCTTTCTCTCAGAATATATATATATATAGGTATATAATAGTGTGAGGATTATAATTATAAATTTTTTCCTCAGCAAAAATAAAAAGAATCAGATAAAGTCATTTATTTGAAATTCAACGTGTCAAATTGGAAGCAAAAGCTTGATGCCGAAAAAAAAATATTTAAATAAAATATTTTTAAAAAAATATATTCAATAAAATTATATATATATATATATATTCTGAAGCCAGCTTTAATCTGTTAGATAATACTAAAGTTGGAATGAAACAAAACAGTTTTTTCCTCATCCAATATAAAGTGTTTTTTTTGGAGTGATCTTGAATTAAAGTTGGTGTCAGGATTCGAGAGATTCGAATTTTGATTAATCGAGTTTAATAAGTACAAGGATACGAAAATTCTAACTTTAAATCTTAGCCATGATTTGAAGAGGGATTCAAAAAATTTCTAAAGATATTCCATTCCAAATTAGAATTAAACTAATGAGCTATATATTTGATAAGAATAATATTTAAAAAACGTTCAATATATATTGAATAAATTAGAAAAAATTATTGAAGAATTATTTTAACATATAAAAGTATTTATTTAACTTGAAATAAAATTACTTCCAGCCTGGGAATCTAAGCCACGATCCAGAACTTTGCATTTGGAGTAGAAGTGGTCCGGAAAATCAAAGCTCCTGGGAATTTTTTTTAATGATTCCAAGTTAAAAATAATTTTATATGTTTGAAGGTTTTGATTTGTTTATTATTATTTATATTATTTTTAAATCTTTAAATCAAATTTAATTTTTTCAGGAAGATGTATCATCAAAGAAGGCACCAAGAAAAGAGCATTTGAGCAAAGCCCAGAAACGCAAGCAATGGGACCGCATCGATATGAAAGGAGAACGACCAAGGGGTTGGGACTGGGTTGATGTTGTTAAACATCTAAGTCAAACAGGGCCTAAATTTTCACCGGAACCTTCAGAAACTCTTCCAAATCCTACGACCATTTCATAGGTATATTAATAGAAATTAAAATATAAAAAAAAAATCTTTTTTATAAAATTCAAAATTTTTTCGATGAAATCATTTAAAATAATTTTTTTAACATTAGAAAAATATTTATCGATTTTTTGTATATAAAATATTTTTCTAAAAAACACGAATTTTTTAAACTCGGAGATATATACATATATATATATATTTATATATATATATATGTATACAAATTCTATATATATAAAGGCAATAGTTATGAAAGATGTTTTCCCCATATCAGCTTCCAATCATCTTTATATATATGATTTATATTCGTATTCCAACCTGTTAAAATCATTTTATGTAAATAATTTTTAATAAAATGAATTTTATTTCGTTAAATTTTACTAACCTTTTTCATTTAATAGATTTATGAAATTATTACATTCATTTTCAGCATAAGATTTTGCAATTTTATTTAATTCATTTTTGATTTCTGAATTATTTTTTAAAGATAACAGATTGTTTTTATTGGTATTATCTAATACATCAGAAATTTGTTGTTTTCTTTCGTCATAAATGCAGTCCTATTTAAAAAAAAATTTATAATTTAGGATTAATAGGTGTAAATGGATGGCCAGGAAATGTCAACTTTGCGATACGATTGATTCCCTTAAAGAAATTATAAGCATAAGGATTTCAGTTTAGTCCTTGTGGTAATAATAAAAATAAATTGGCCTATAAAAAATGATTTTATAACTAATAAATTGATAATTGACTCTTTAATCACGATTTGCCTAATACTATTAATATACATTAAATCATAGCAGGTTATGGGTTTAATTTTGAATATTCAATTAAACTCACTTAAAATCTTTTTACCTTAGAATCATATAAATAATTAGAAATAATAGATATATTATATTCGCTCGAGAGTGGATAGTTCATTTTTTAAAAAATGATTCGCATCATAATCAATCAATATATTCAGTCCTATGGGTTTATAGCCTATTTTTTAAGATTTCATTTGAATTGAAGAATTAGAAATAATAAGCATTTAAAATTTGTTCCTAAATTCTAGTTTATTTAAAAAAAAATAATCATACGAATAATAACACTTTCAATTCTGATCATTTATATCCAATGATATAGATTAACCTCCACTCCTATTCAAAACAACTCGGGTCCTATTTTATTGTATGATTAGAAAATAATTATATAACAAAATATTTACAAGTTCATATCCGGGCCCTCTTGGATACTACGAACCCAAGACTAGAATCCGTCATGGACTCAACAAAAAGAAACTTAGAATGGGGCCAATATATATATACTGAGCTAATCTGTTTCTTAGTTAAATCGAGCAATCTTGGATAGAGTTACCATTTTGACAATCATAATCGATAAAAAGAAACGATTGTGTCAATCAAAAGGACTACTCATTGGTAATATACTCGAATGTGACTTACTAACCTACACAACATACCCAAGAAAAAAGTATACATGAAGTTGCTATTGAATTTAGAAGAGAAATGCCCTAAGAATTTATGATACCACTATCATTAATAACTATAAGGATTATTCTAAGAATAGTATCCAATCATTTGAAACATTCAGATGTATATATCTAACGGTTTCAAATTATTCGAAATTGCTCTTGGAATAAACCTTTTTGAGACTTACCAAGGAATGGTTATAATAAACACAATTTATAAATGCCAAAATTATGGCGTGGAAATAAGATCGTATGATATCTTCATTTTTGATCTCTAAATTAAATGCAATTTTGATATCTTTTTCATCCACTATCAATAAAAAATTATCTTCTTCATATAAATGCGTGATATTAATTATTTCATCAGCATCTTTAAAACATGTTTCCATTGATGCTCCAATATGAATTTTATATCCACAAATTTCATTTGCTGCAAAAACATTTAATTGAAAATTAAAATATATGTGAGTATTTTTTATTATTTATACCAGAGAGTCCAGTGCCAAGAATAACATTCTCATTTTTATTAACTATTTTTGGTACTAAAATTTTTCCATTCTGAAGATATTCTTGAAGAACAATTAGTAATCGTTGTTCATTTAATGAATTCATACAAAGAGCTCGGACGGCATAATAATTGCAGAAAATGTGCGAAGAGGTAAAGAAAAGAAATAAAATCCATATGATACTATAAAAAATGAAATGAATAATAGTAGAAAAAAATATTATAAAAGTTTTATTTACCTATTATTAGTAATATATGTTAAAATAATCAGACTTAAAATTGTAGCGCTTAAATTGACACAAGTTTCTTGGCTTGAATCCTTTGCAGAGACATCAGCGCTATTGCCTTTTATTGCCTGGTGAATACATTTTCCAATAAATAAATAATAATAAAACTCATGCCATAAGTTTCCACACTTTCTAATAAAAATTGAAAAAAAGCACTCTACTATTTAGGGTAAGGCTTCCCATAAAGGGCTTCGGGAAAAATCGTGGACATATATATCCATCATATTTTTCTAAATTTTTGTCTCTTTTTTATTAAACAATCCTAAGTTAAGGTTTAGAAGATATTTACCTGATGCTGTGTGAGAGATGCTCTGGTTGCTCCTCCAGCTACGCCCACGATACCTTTCATAGTAGTCGTGATACAGAGTATAGTAGTCACTGTTGATTGATTAAAAAATGGAATGCAGAGGTCTGTTAACAAGGCGAGATCATTCAGAATATCGGCAAAAAGTCTCCATTTTTTGCAATTAAAATCCAATTCACTCCTAGAAGAGATAAAATTATTAGCTTTTTAAGAATTATATTGATCCGTTTTGTTATATTTTAGTGAATACTCTCTTCGTAAAGGACCCCTCTCTGATGAAATTGGTAGTTTAATCCTAATTATTTTGTTTTCTCTTCTTTATAACATAATTTTTAAAAGAAAATTAATGCATACCTACCCTTTCCACCAAGCGAATGCTATTTTACCAACCATGCTTATTCCATCCTTTGTCATCCAAGTAAAGACAGCAGCCAAAGGGGTACTGCTAGAGTCTCCTACTCCTAACCCGGAAAAAACAGCCTTCATGGCTAACGTGCCTGTGATGGTACTGCAGAAAGCCTAAGAATGAATTGTTATTTATAATTATTATTAAAAATAAATAACATCAAATAATCGACCTTATTCTTATTTATAAAAGTATAAAACAGATATACAGACAGTGGAAAAAAAGTAAAGTACGAAAATCCAGCTCATCTCTAACAAATTTAGTATAATTGCAATATCTTCCTCCTCGTCGGTCGATAAAAATAAAAAATTAATCTCTTACCTGCAGAGTGTCCCATATTTGATACTCAAAATAATCAGGACTGACACTATCAGGATAACCTTCGGGTAATAAAATATTCCTTATTAAATTTTTAATATTTTTATATCTTGATTTTGTATTAAATTCTTTAATTCTTAATATTTTTGTTGACTCTAAGATTAAAAAATTATTAAATATTTAAATTAATAATTTAAAAAAATAGACACTCATTTACCTGATGGTTTAACATAAATCCATGATCCTTTATTTGAATGACAGAATTCTTTGGACAGAATAGTATTTGACATCTTACAAAAATTTCAATTTTATTTGACACTTTATAGAAATGTCACTTTTAGCATACGTTTAAATCAGCAGACGGCCATATTTGTTAACTGTGATTGGTCCTGTCATCTTTTATCATTAATCAACACTAAGTGGATAAGGCGAATATGCACCGGCGTGAAGTCATTTCTTTTTTATTTTTTCTCACGATATTTATATAATTTATGACTTTTTCTGCCTTAATCGATAAAATATATTTTAAATATATTGGGTCCATTTTTAATTTAAATAAATATGGACGGAGCTCAAGCCACAAATATCAAAAAATACTTTTAAAAAATAAGATATTTTTATTATATTTTGTTTCTCTTTGTCATTTTCTTATAATTTATAATTTATTATCCATTTGCAGTTTAAAAATCTTACTTTTGAGATATGTTTAAATTAAAGGGTTCTTTGTGATTTATAATCCTAAACTAAGTATGGGGAAGTATATTATAATGGAAAGGTATTTTCCTTTTTCCATCTTTTTTAACACATATATGTTCATAATATTTTTATTTTGCATTTGATTTATTATTTGCTAATCTTTCACTTGATTGAAATATTACTTTTGATAGTTTATATAGAACAGGCATTTTTTTTTTGAATCTCTCATCACTGATCATAAAAATTAAGTGAGCAATGAAACACATAGGCGGTATATTGACGTGCCTGCCCTCTAAATTAAATTAAGGAAAACTTATGATTTGATAGGCTACTGATAGATAACACTAGGGGTTCTAAAATTGATCCATTTAAGACTTATTAAATTATTTTTTTTTAATGTCTTTTCGTCATCCTAGTCCTTATAAACTTTTAAATATCTTAATTATTATTTTTTATGTTTCAATTAAATAAGTATATTTATATATATATATCAATTTGTTAAAGATTATTTCACAAATTATTCAAGCCCACGGTTGAATTTATGGAGTATCTATTTTGTTCGGTGGTCAATAGATGGCTCTAAAGCTCTTAAAGTTTTCCTTTAATTTCATGTATGGTTAGCAAGTGTATATTCAATAAATTTGATCAAAATTCTTATAGAAAAAGTTTGTGTCATTTTTTATAATAATGTTCATCGTTTGTGTAATTTAATGAATATTTGGAAAATTATAATGCTTTGAGAACCAGCATCCAGTCTTAGATAAAAGGAAAGAAATTTGAAGTGGACCTGATGACTCCTCTCTTTGAAGGTAACAAAAATGAAAATTTTTCACCTTTAAATTAATATTTGATATTTTATCATTAATAATTAAATATAAGATCTTAGAAATATTATTCGTTCACTAGTAACATTTAATAAAAAAATATAAACAAGTAATTATGAAAAAAAATCTTGATTGTTGAGATGGCCGATGACGTCATAGAAACTTTCAAATGTTCAAAAAATCGACTAAAAATATTAAATATATATTTTTATAAGAAATTACTAATTTATTTGTTAATCTTTACCTTAAACTATAAATTTTCTTTATTTAAAAAAAAAAAACATCTGGTCTACTATCAATATCACACACATATTGGGCACATTTTATCTTTTGTTTCATTTAAGAGATAATTAAGTTAAATAAAATTATAAAATAAATTTCATAATTAGTAAAATATATATATATATACTGCTTTTATGAATGTCTTTTAGGAGGATATCCTTTGTTTACTTTTATACTGTTAGTCCCAATAAGTGTAAAAGCAAATGAAGAAACTTGCTTTTGGTAGCTCTTAACTATTAAAATACATTATGTTTGTTTAAGACGATAGCTTTTAAATTTTTACTATTAAATATCACTAAAAAATCTGACTTTTGAGTAAAAAATATTTAATATAAAAGTCAAAATTGCCAAACAAAATGCTTTATGACTAACCCTGCGCATTCAACATTCAAGATTATTCTTCACATTCAGTGTTTAATTGAATCTTTTTATACATTTTTCGATGAGCTATTTTATATTATATATATAAAATAAATGTTCTTCTAAGTTTTTTTAGTGTCTAAAGAAAAATTGGGTTTTCTCGTATTGGTTCTCACAAATTCTGCATATTCTTTTAAACATGATAATTATTATATATTAGTAGGAGAAATAAACTCACTCAAGACAGTCCCCATATCAAGTCTGAAAGAGTCTTATATCTTGGGCTCGGTCTACTATAATTCTCGTTTTCCTGCAGTGGTATGATATTTAGACAATTATATGAAGATTATTGTAGTAATTCTCTTTGATTTGTCTTTTCAATGGAATGCACAAAGAGAATATCTGAATAAGTGGAAACAAAAACAAGCAGGGAAAGAGGCATATCAAGAATGCTGCTAAAAATATGGTCAGATAAAAAAAAGCATATACTTACACATAATTAATTTCAAGATACACTATTCAATTATAATTATAAATTATGAATTTTTTGTGTATAACTCGTACATAGGCACACTCGTAGTAAGAGGTACTGTTGAGTAAGGGTGCATTGACCGTTCGACACTTATTCAAATCTTTCCTCATAGAGAGAAAAGAAGAGGGGAAAATGTTTCTTCAAGTCCAGACACCCGCCTCTCAGATCATAAATTTCTGGTTACGCTACTCATTTACACAGAATGTCCCAAAGAGAAAAGGTCAATATTTTAAGCTTATAGAAAGGAAGAAAGCACTAAACAGAATTAATCAATGCTAATTTCAATCATCAAAACTTCGAGTCTTACAAAATCCAAATGCTAATTCCCCAACAACGAAGCGAATAAACAAAGTCCGATCTTTTTTTTAATGATCTCTTCCTTTCCAAATGACTCTGAATATAACGTATATAGAATTAGCATTTAATTAAATATGTTTTCAATTGTATTATTCTATAAATATTTATTCCTTAAAAATTTTAATTTAAAATATTTGAATTAGGTCACCATTAGTTTTTAGAGCGTATTGTACACAGACAGAAAATGAATCTTGTTTATTATTGGTTATTTAGTTTTTTGACATGATCCTCGTGTGTGATGGTGGAATTAATGGAGTGGAGTGGATGGAATAGGACTTCTTTATAAAATTTTGTTCAAAATAAAACAAACAAACAATTGTGGGGTTAAAAATTTGTACTTTTTAATAAAAATCAAACAAATGGTCTGAGATTGAAAATGTGCAAAATTTTGTTAAAGAAAATATTAATACCCATTAAGATACTCTTGCCAGATGAAAAAGTAAATACCAAATATGACACGAAACTTTCGTTTACTTTAATAATATACCAGGAATTTAAGCAACTTTTGGGAACTATCAAACTTGCCAATTGA
Organism: Anisolabis maritima; assembly: GCA_010014785.2. Classification (NCBI taxonomy): domain Eukaryota; kingdom Metazoa; phylum Arthropoda; class Insecta; order Dermaptera; family Anisolabididae; genus Anisolabis; species Anisolabis maritima. The sequence continues at coordinate 7,942 of JAAAKE020114728.1, forward strand.
ATACTTTATTTGAAGTTCAAACCCTTGCTTACAAAATATTTTATCATACCATTTACTCTTATACTGTATTTAATGTAACTTCAGCACTCTCGGTTGAGGGGCAGGGCGAACGTCTCCAGTGCCAGTATTATGCGTCACGCAACGGGAGTGAGTGTTTTTGTTAAAATCTTGCAACGACGCCAAGTGGTCGGCTGACTGTCATCCCTCCGTTCCCCCACTCTCCATGCTCAAATACTGAAGTTTCATTAGATAGAGAATAGTTAGGAGTTTTGAATGTTATCTTTTATAACGCTAAAGAGAGACTGTCTGTCAAATCTGTTATAATCCAGTCTGTACTAGCCTTGCACCATTTTGCTGATTCTTCATTCTCTCAGAAATTCTGGATCTCCCAGTGTTGGAACCCAACACTCCAAGACTATTGACACGAATACAAATACATTTTTTGATCTACACAAAGAAAAAGCTCTCTATCCAAACCCTTTTATGTCGGTTGGTAACTTTTGATTTTAAAATATTTTAAAATACCTTTTCCTTGTTATAATATTTATTTTTAATTGAAATTTTCTTAAACTTTAGTGATGAAGGGACGGCCATTTGCTTAAATTAATTTAAAAGTGATATGACGTCACTAAATTTTTTAACGTCTACTTTAAGGATACCCTTAAATTTATCTTAATATATTTGAACATTAGGGCCAGGTGGATGAGTCGATGTGTGCTCCTTCATTTTCCAAGTCAGAGACCATGACTGAAGAAGAGGATGGAAGTAAACCTCCGGTGGACGCTTAATTCTTGGTCAGTTGCATTCGAGCATAGTCAACGTTGAATTTTCTTTCTATTATCATAAGTGAATAAAAATAAAATTTTTGCTGAAAATTCAGCGTGGAGGTGGTGGCTGTTTTCGTGTGCGTGAGTGCATCCATCGCATGTGGTGGTCGGTTTAAAATAGACTTGTGGGCTCTGAGGGGTCGACGGCTCAATTGGCGCGAGAGTCTTATAGCTTAGTCCATTTGAGAAAACGGTTCATAATCAATGTGTGTCGTTCAAAACATTTGCAAATCATCAACATCATCACTCTCACTTTAATAATCAAAGAAATCTGCAATGTCGTCATCTTTACCTCCACTTTATATCTCTCTCACAAGGTAAAATAATTATTTCCCATTAAAAAAGTTTTTATTTTTGATATATATATATATATTTATAATAATTTCTTGATATATAAATAAATATTTATAATAATAATAAAATTCATTTGACAGATAACCAATAAAATCTTTTTATATAAAATCATTGAGGTTAGATTTCCATTTGTTTTTTTTTTTTTTTGAGGTTATTTTTATTTCAATCTCATTATTATATTTTTATCTCGTTTTTCACTCCCTTTAAACTCAATACTTGCCATCATACCAATTATGACTTTATTGATAAGCACGAATTATTTGTATTACAATTCATTCCTTTTATAATGACGTCGATCTGTCACAATCATCACGCACATTTTATCTTAATTTGCCCTTTGACATTGATTGAAGGACACCATATGGATAGGTGACCAGCAATTTTGTGTCAAGGCCGCTGTTATTTATGAAATATCCTATAAGAAATTTTATATACAGAATTATTGAATTCTTCGCTAATTCTTCTAGTATAAAATAACAATAAATTTAAAAATCTTATGTCAAAATATATCTTATTCCTATATAATATTTTTAGAAATATCAATTTAATATAATCAAAGCAGGTTGCTTTGTGGGGTAGGGAGGGACGTCATTTGAATTGAGAGGGAACAATAGATTCCCATAAGCACTTATACGAACGCCTATTTTTACTTTTTACTTTCTCTTACCTATGTATGAAATGTAGAGTGAGAAAGTATTGCCATCGCAAAAAAAAATCAATGTCGAGATTTCAACGGAAATACATAATAAAAAATTTTCTTTATATTATAAATTTGAGAAAATAAATTGAAAATGATATCAAATAAATATACAATGAAATTTATTACAAAATTGCAATAATGAGGTTTTTGTCTGGGAGAAAGGGCTCAAATAAAAATTTCTCCTATTTTTTTCTTATCTTTAATAAGCTTATTATTATTATTATAAATTTTTTTATTACACACACATATATATATATATATATATATCTAACTATGACGCCCGAATATTTCAGGAGGATAGAGCAGTGTTGTAAAGGCGTCAAATGATATATAATATACTCTTTCAGGCGATCCAAGCATCATTCTTTGCGAATAAAAATTAAAATATTTAAATAAAATGAGAAATGGGTAAAATTAAAACTTATATAGACGAAAATGATCTTTCACAACTCTCTTTTTTATCAATCAAATTCAAAAAAATAATCATCATATCTATTAACTAAAATTTGTGTAATGTTTCGGAGAAAAAAGAAACCAGCCGTTTTTCTCAGGTCACTCACTATACACCATTTTATTTAGCAAATATTTCGGCCAACCTCAGCGCCAAAATAATTTTAGTGGACCTGCGGCCGTTAAGTTTATAAAAGATTCTTGGAGAGGTGAGGGACATGTACACAATAAAACGATTCGCTAGTAAGTGATCGAACTATAAACCACCTCTAGGCGAAGTGGGGAAGTCGCAGGCCTCTCACTTCCCAAGGACTACCCATTCCAAAAACATCCGTTCTTTTGGCCTCACTCTATATAATCTCACACCTTCATAACATTCCCCTATCCTCCTTTTTTGTTACAATCTTGTTTTTATTTTTTATTTTTTTCAAAGAGGTGGAGGATGGGGGAGGAAGTGGAGCTTAATTTTTCATTTATGTTCTATCTTATATCAAAATTTTTCTTGTTCCTATCTAATGTTTATATAAATTTCAATTTAATCAGAACAGGTCGCTATAAGGAAGTTATATTATTCCCTATTATACTTGAAAAATTATTTTTAGGTATTAATATAAAAAATTCAATTATATCTCCAAAATAGTAAAGAAAATCAATTATAAAGAATATAAAAAATATAAAGTAAAAAAAAAAAAAAAAAATACAAAGAAAAGAAAAAAAAAATATAAAAAGAAATCTAATTTTGAATTGATCTTAATATAACAAAATAGTTTTTTTAAAGATATTTGACATGGTTATTTTAAGTTTTCAAAAACTAGAACAGAAGAAAAAAAACTTGGAAACTTAATATCGGTTTGATGTTCAGACAAAAAATTAAACTAGATTTATTATTATAAATTATTTCATAGATAGATTTCATTTATTACCCGAAGTGCTTTCGTGCATGGATAAACACAAAGGTCCCTTTTAACTCCCTCTTCTGCCTGTGGGCTTATTGTAGTGGGATTTATGTTCCAATTCCCGATTGAAAAACTAATAAAATTTACGTGCACAGAGAAGGAAATGTTTTTTACAATTACAATTACAACCTAAACCTCTTTTTAGATACGTTTCCAAAAAATAAGCATAAAAAGAGTTCGAAGAAAAAGAATCATAGAAAAACTCTTCAATATAAGCAAAATAAAAAAAAATTCTTAATTGAAACAAGAATGTAATTCTACAAAAATATCTGAATTACCAATTTTTTTTTTTTTTGTTAAACTTTAGGTTGATCCTTTAAAAATGAATAAAAATTGCGTAAAAAAAATTATTTCAATATCTCAATTCACACAAAACGAGATTAGATATATTTCATAATTGTTATATTTTAAACCAAAATTTATTGTTGATGATTGTTTCAAATGAAAGGGAGAATATTTATATTCATCTCAGATTAATTAATTTATGAATGTTTTAAATAGAAAATTACTATTTTGATTATGACAAATACGAATATTCTCTTAATTGATCTAAAAGTTCGTTGTGTCGGATATCTTGGTAGATTTGTACTTACACAAGACTGGGTCATAATTAAAATAATACAATTTTATAATATTTATATAATTATAATAAAGAATATATAAGTATTGTATTAAATTATGAAATTACAGGATATCGTTTTATATTACACCCACTTTCCCACTTACTTGAAAGGAAACAAAAAATGTTTCCTTAGAGAATCGGGAGTGGGGGCAAGTCCAAATGGTACACAATGCATTTTTGTAAGTTTATTTTATAAATAATAATTTATATGATTTCTCCAACCATGGGCGGGGCATGTACTCTTCCCTGTGTTACGCCCGGAACTGATTTTTGAATATTTTTTTATTTATTTATTAGGATTAACTGTCTATATCATTTTATTAATACAATTTTTTTTTTTTTTGTTTACTATTAACAAAATACATAAAAATAAAGAAATATTACTTCATATCATTTATAAATTCCAAAACATAATTATATGAATTAATAAAATAACTATAAAACTAATATATATATAAATATATTTTAATACATAATTTTATAACAATTTTTAAACTTTTGTTATTATATATAACGCATAACAAAGAAAGGATATTTTCAGTAAAATATGGAGCTTATTTTTAGTTAGGGGGAAAACTCCAGGAGGATAGGAAAGTGAAGTGAAGGTGTCAAGTGACAAGTCTTTTTTTCGATTTTGTTTTATTTAAACCATCAACGGGCCAATCAATTGTTAAAAACATATTTTTTGTCATTTGACGCCTTCACATCACTCCCCTATCCTCCTGGAATATTCGGATGTATTATATGCATTCTAAAATATTATTTGTAGGATGAATTGAAATTTTCATTTGATAGTTTTTTAATAAAAAACATTACCTTTTATCCTCTTTTAGTCTTAAGGCATCGATCAGCTCTACTAACCCTTAATTCTGCCCTGCCTACAAATTAAATTTCTATTATCTGTGGGCAGGATCAGGCAAAAATAAGAAGCCTCACGGAGGCGTTTCGAAACAAATTTATTATCTCATCGTCAGTCCATGTTAATAATACCCATATATTAAAGCAATAAGTTGATATACAAAAACAAACTTACAATCAACTTATTTTACATAAAGTTACTCATAAACATGTTCAAAAATATATTGATTTGATCGTTAAGAAAATCACCTAAATAATATAATGTTCATTATAATTGTAATATTATAAATGTTGACTATGACTGACTTTATACAAAATAAGTTGATCGAAACTTATGATTAATAATGAAGATGTTTTTATATATCAACTTATAGTTCTAATATACGGGTATTTGTAGTATATTTGTCTGATCCTGCCTTTTTTTTTAAATAAATTTTTTTCGGAATCTGATGCTATTTAGACTCCTTTATTTATTTATATTACTTGGTATATATTTTTTTCGTTCAGGGCGGGAATCGAATCCGTGACCTTTGGTACATGAGGCGAGACCTCTCCTCCCATACCTAGAGCGATCTTACCTATCATATATTATTCTTCACAGCCACCATTGTAGCGTTAAATCCCTCTTATCAAATTTATTGAATAGGGAGTTTGTTTTGATCCGCATATCCGTCCCTGGTTCAAATCCGAGAGGTATAAAAAAAATTTAAGTAAATCGCAATTCCCTTTGGAAAAATGCGCTATATCTTATATAATATAAATAAAATGATGGAAATACGAAAGGGAAAGTAGTAAGGCCATAAGGAGGAAAGGAGGTGGTCGGCTGAGGCAGCTGGAGGCCGTTGTAAGGGGCAGGTGAGGTGAAGCAGGCAGCCAGCCAGCTGCAGCGCAGCTAAGAGCGCAGGAATCCGGGATGGCAGCTGGCGCGTGGCGGAGCGTGCCGCCCACTGGCTTATTATCCCTCACCTTCGCTCAGCATCCCTTTGGATAAATGGGGATCCTCCTTCTCTTATGAGATCTGGTCCTCGACCCTCAGACACCCTCACCCCCACACCCATTCATGCCACACGTCTCTCTTCTCTTCGGAATTTTTAACAAAAAATATATACGACCACCTAAGAAAGGATCAGATACGTAAGCCCAACCCATTCTAAAAAAGTATGAATATAATATTTTTTGAGTAAAAAAATCAATATTTTGAAAAATATATATTCCTCTCATTCCCTTTTTATTTTTATTTGTTAGCTGGAATTAAATTTTATATACAAGAATATGTAGATTATTTTGGGATGTCCTATTTACAAAAATTAACAAATCCACGATTAAACTTTTAATTTCTAAATAATTAAATTTAATTAATTAATTAATTTTATTTATTTATTATTTTATTTCCCCGTTTATCTATCAGCCATTGGGATATATCTTTAAATATAATACAATTAGAAAAATCTGTTGCGAAGACCGCACATCACACAACTTTATCTTAATTAAGGTAAGGAAAATGTGTGATGTCCTGTCACATCAGATTTTTTGGTTTAGGATTTGGATAAGGGTTAATACAATTCAAAGATCATTTAATAAATAATTGATATATGAAATTTAATCAAAATCATTAGAGCGGATTTTTAGAAAACTAAAACAGTACATCAGTAGAGTATATGTAGTAGTACTCTTTGGGCGATTTTCAAAAACTTCGAGGTGCATGCGACGATAGTACCCTAGCTTAAATATAAAATTTCAGCCTCTTACATTTTTTCGTTTTTGAAAAATCATGTTCACAGACAGATAGAACCTATTTTTTTTAGTCTCAGGGGACTTCACAACATGTATTTCCGTTGAAATCTCGACACCGATTTTTTTTGTGTGTTTTCAATACTTTCTCACTATATATTACATATATAGAAACGAGAAAGTAATAATTTATGTAGATTTTCATTGGGGATTAGCAAACCATTTCATTGTTACTAGAAATAAAATATCAAAGCCCGGTTGGGTTGAACAGCTAGTAAATAGAAAATTGATTCTAAGTTTATTAAATTACCCCCCCCCCCCCCCCCTATTCAAAACAGATATTCTTATTACGGCCCGGTGAAAAGGGAAACACTTTTTTAAAAATTTATACATATCGTCGCGGCCGGATTTAGTTATTTTCTTTCGTGTAATATTTCTCTCAGGTCATTGGCATTTTATTATGTTCAAAATGTTGCCTTATCCAGAAACAAACAAACAAGAGTGAACCTGTCTAAGTGATTCCTCAAGGAAAGAGTCATAGGATTATTTATAAACATAACAACAAGATACAAACCTTGAATGTGGATTAGCTATTCTACTATCGATCAATCGATGTCTTGGCATAAACGTAAAAACAAACTTCCAGCAATTAATTATTTCTTAAATATTATTATTATTATTTTAATGAATAAAGTTAATAAAGTAATATTTACACAATAATATATAATTTGTATTATATGGTTTCTTTGTGAAAGTAAAAATTACTAAAGGTATCAATAATTTTAGTCAATTTTTTATTAAAAAAATTTTTATTAAAAAAAAAAAATGAACAAATTAGTACTTAGTACAGTACAAGTAATTTATTTTTTAAGCAATTTCCAACTTTTGTTACTTTCTCTTACCTATATATCTTTAGTGAGAAAGTAAAATAAATAAATAAATAAATAAATTTATTTACGACCTGCTTAGAGGCACAAGTCCTCGGTGGCTAGGTCCAAACAAACAAATATAAATTCATAAATTACATAACACAAAACAACAAACAATTAACAAAACAAATACATAAAATACAAGAAAAAAAAGAAATATATAGTCATTAACAAATAACATGTTCAAACATTTCCATCGAAAGAAAAAGATCAAAACATGATGAAACATTGCGCGCAATAACAGAAGACCAGGAGTAAACGACATATTAGCCATCCCGACATTCGCCTTATGCTGTTAAGGAAAACCTGGTAAAAATCTCAATCTATCTGAGCTAATCCCTGCACTTGAGAACAAATAAAATTTTTACTCAACTCTAATACTTTAGGACTTGACAAAATTTATAATCGATTTAATCATAGGGGGCAGAGGACTATAATCCCAAAAAGTGACAGACAGATTCTTCCACAAATCAATACCAGACCCTACAAACGAATGCAAGCCTATATTTTTCAATAATCTTGGCTTATGAATTTTCTTCCTATGAAGAACCCTACCTAAATAATTTGGCTTCTGAAACCTACTTGATATTTCCTCCCAACTCCTAAAACTTTGATACGCCCTAAACATCACTTGTATTGCAATCGCTATAGTAGGGGGGGGGGGGGAAAAAGGGTTAAGACATTTCAAAGATTACCTAAAAAATTATTGATTTATGAATTTTAATTAAAATTGTTAGGGGTTGTTAGAGCTCTCCAGACCAACTCTCCTTATTTTTTTCTTTATTTCCACAAATTGTCTCTTTCTTAAGTTGTT
>JAAAKE020114739.1:0-16182 GCA_010014785.2 Anisolabis maritima
TATAAAAAAAAATGTTAAAATGCAATTTGGAATAGAAACAAAAATGATTAAATCATATTCCAGGAAAAAATAAATATGCACCCCCATTAAACTTAGGTAAGTCATGAAAATATATTTCACCGCAGTAGAATGGATTGAAACAAAATTTTATATTTTAATCAAAGACCAAATGCAAAAACAACTTTTGGAAATCAGCTCTTTTTTTGTTTGTCGGCATTGAAGCCGATATGAACGGAACGATAAATTATAGTCTAAATAGGGGGGACAGCTAGCGGATGTCGCAATTTTCAAATTTTGAATTTTTATATATTTTCTATGAGTGTTCTTCAAACATTTATCGATGTTTTTTTTATGAAGTTCAAATATTTGAATTTTTTTTCCCAAAATAGCAGTTACTATGTGATTTTTGTCACATGTATTTTATATGGGTAAAAACATAAATTGAAACATTGTACAGAAAGATTTCAAGTTGCTAAATATCTGTTATATTTATCAAAACAGTGTATTCAAATAATTAGATTTCTATGATATTGCTATCTTGATTTAAAAATATAGTCTTTCTTTAATATTTTACTATTCTCCCCTCCCTTCCCCGAGGTCGAGAGGTTAGAGATATTGACATTGTCAATATTGATAACCTTCAGTCAAGGGGTGTGGGCTCCCAGGCAATCCGATGCAAATTTAATTTAATTGGACCAATACTAATTGATATAAATAAATATGCTTGTATAATTTGTATTGCAAAAAAAGATATTATATATCGTTTAATGCTATATGCCCTTAGCTACCGAAAAGACTTTATATATATACATAATTTAGGTTATTTGAAACAAATGCGAAAATATTTTGAAACTGTCTTTTAGATGATGTATGATAACCTGCAATTATCCTTGTTATTGAGATAAAAATTTACGCAGCACATAAAAAATAGAAAATCTTGAATAAAAACTAGACCACTCAAATTAAAACAACAAAGCTTCTTAAAACTAGCAAGTACAAGAAGACGGTTCTATCGATCGCGCTAGCATTGATACCGGCTGAATAACAGGACTTGTGACAATCAATCAGTGTGACAACCGACCCAGTTTGACAATTTTCCTTCTCTCTTCAGTCATTTGTGTCAGGGATTGACATGACACGTTGTGGTTACTTGAGAGAGTACCTTTCATGAGATCATTCTAGGGTAAGTTTCCTTTATCTTCCTTACAAGGAGACATCTCTAATAGTTGGATAATTTTTTGCCATGAGGACAATTTGAACTCAAGTTGCTTTTAATTCTATTTGCAATATCCATCCATATTTAATTAAATTAATTAACCTTTTTTTTTACTTTGTCCCAGGACGGCAAAATCCCCGTGTGATTAAAAATGAAATATCATATTTAAAATTTTCCATTTACCGGTAAAGACACGTGGATCCCGGTAGATGGCCCTATACAGTTCAAATGAAATGAAATGAGGCCGGTAAAGACACATTAATAATTAAAGCGCCTAAAGTTTTCTAAGTTAGAAATGATATTGAATAATAAGTCTTTTTATAAAATCAAACGATCATTCTTATCTCTTGACTTGAATTTCATTTCTAAGCTGTTATTATTGAGATTATAAACATCAAAATAAGGAATGAATGATTGATGAATTTAGATGATTTCCGAAAGGTTAATTTTCAAAACGCTTAAACTTTTAATTATACTCTTTGTTCTTCAAAAAGTATTTTTATTTCCTTCAATGGGATCGTTATTCAAATTTCCATTTTTCAAATTTAAGAATCGCCCTGTCCCTTGGTGCAGAGGTAGAGGTCTAGCCTCACGTACCATGGGTCAGAGGTTCGCTTCCCATTCAAAGCGGAAAAAATTTATTTAAATTAGATTGGATACCAAATAATTTAAATAAATATGGACGTAGACTAAATGGCCTCAGATGCTGAAAAAGGCAAAAAAAATCTTCAAGAATCTCACAATTATCTATACGTGACTGTAGAAATTTATTAGTTATTTTGAGTTAGGGAGATGCCAAAGATGGCAGAGACCTGTCCATTCACTATTAATTTATTTAAATAAATACGGAAGGATAATGGCTATCATTAAATTTATATTTATAATTGGCTGCTAGAAATACATGAATCGATTTTTTTTTTTTTTTTAAGTCTTTTTCGGTATCTAGGCCGTTTAGACTCCGTCCTTATTAATTGGGAGCCAATGTAATTTAAATAAATTTTTGTCGCTCAGGTCGGGAAGCGAACCTCTGACCTTTGGTACGTGAAGCTAGACCTCTAGTTGTGCACCAAGGGACAGGGCTAGGTGAATAGATTTGAATAAATAGGATAATTGATAGTCTTTTGGTTAGATATAATTAAAATAATATCATTTTTCTTTGCTGTATATTTTTAAAATGAATGAAGAGGATTCAGCCAAAAAAGGATATATTAATAAATAAAAATTTATTTTGCCGTTAAAGTTTCGAACACTAGTCACACTCTTCTTCGCGACGAGGAAAGATGTCAAACGAAAATTGCAGATGTATGTAAAATTGTCTTGATATATGTGCCAAATTTTTTTTTTTTTAACTATAAACCTATCAACAAAAATTCACAAACATATTGCCTCTGAACTAAAATTGACAAATTAAAATGTAAAGATGATAATTTGCATAACATTTTTAATTTTTATTTGACAACTTGTCTGTCTTGAAGAAGACTGACAAAAAATTTTTTATTCGTGTCTTTTTTTGACTGAATCCTCTTAAAGACAAAAAAAAAAAAAATTAATAAGAAAATAAATTTTTTTATTAGAATCAAATAATTCTGAGAAAATTTCTTTATTCTGCATATAACGAACGGTTATTCATTTAAAATTAAAAAACACTTAATCAATTTCTCTGATTGCCAAATTCCTCATTTTAACTCTCCAAAGATGAAATTATTGAAATTCGTTGAAGGGTAAATGTTTGCACAATAGGGTTGTTGCCTTCCCTTCCATTATTATTAGACGTATGCCTAGTAAATGTAAATGAAGCTTAATAGATTAAATGTTCAAAAAGCCCAAGGGAGGATCAATTTAAATTAATGTAATTGCCAGTTTTAGAGGTAGGAAAAAAGAGAGTCTTCCCAATTAGAAAGGCCAAGTCGATATTAGTTGTTAAAAAATATTTTAAATTTAAATACATTCCTAAAAATTAATCATTAACGTTTAATAAAAAAATAAAATGTTATAATAATATATCTAATTATAAATTTAAGATTATAATCAATTTTGAAATCTCTTTGTGGTAAAGAAGAAAAAATCTACATCCTTCTTCATAAGCTAATATCAAGTTTAGTCAAATTAAATATATTGGGGGTTAAATTAAAATTGTTTTACGTAATAGTTTTTGACTTTCGTTATCAAAGTTGATATAGATATATGCGATAAATTATATACTGTGAAAATAACCTCCCATTTGAATTAATTGCTAGTTATATATAAATTTCATCTCTTAAAAATAGGAAATAACTACTGCTATTCCCCCAACAAAATATCAAAATCATTTTTAATTGTAGTTATTAAATATTTTCAAATTAAGATAAATACTTATACCGTAGAAGTTAAAAAAGATAAAAAATTATTGGTCTTACAAAACATTCACAGACGTTACTCGCAGCCCCCCCGGTTTTGATGTATTTAATTAAATGTATAGATTTTCGGAATAATATTTTATAGCGCGTGCTTTTATATATTGTATAAATATATGTTTATAGATTTGTGAAATGATATGTGAAGCAACCAAAATTTTCCCTAATTTTCAACAGCAAACACAAATCTAAAAGTCCACTATATTTTATGAGGAGACGGTGCGTTTTAGGATGCCTACTTCAGTTTAAATTTTCATGTATTGATGATTTAATTAGCCGAATTATATGTCAATAACAATAACAGCATTATTTAGAAAGGGTAACGAGCTCTCGATAATTTCCATCGTCAGATATTTCAATATTCATTCCAGGGGGAGAAAAGGCGGAATAAAAGACAAAAATCGAACTGACAAATGCCCTGGAGGTTACATACTTCTGGCTTGTTTGCAAAAACTGACATTCGCACGCATACATTAACGAATGAAACGAATGGTCTTTTTCAAAACGAATCATATTCGATTTAGCTTCGAGATTGAATTCGAAGGCTGGTCTCGCTGGTCATCCTATCCATTCCATTTCGAATATATATATATATATATCAAAGAGAAATTTCACATGTTGCTTTTATTATTTGCTCTTGTTGTCGATCATAGCTTGCTTGCCTGTGCCTCGGGTCCGGTAAAAAGCCCTGGAAAAGGGTTGAAAACGAAGGGGGAGGTATCATTCCATTTGGACGAACAATTGATCTGAATTCAATACACACATACACACACATACAAATAAATTCGTTGGAGGGTAGAATTAAATTCTTAACAGGGTAAACTAGATGTAATAAAATTGAAACAAAAAAAAAAAAAAACAACTGTATTGTTAAAATTCATTAAACATTTAAAGATAGTCAACAATTGGGATGTAAATTTTTTTTAATTTTCGAGAGACTGGATTTCATTTGTTCAATATTTAAAATTTATTATTGAAAGAAAATGAACGAAAAACATTTTCAAATCAAAATATATATATTTCTCTTAAAGAGGAAGGACTACAAAATTACCAATAATTGGAATTTGTAAAGTTGTCTTAAACAGAAGAAAAAAATTAATTTATTAATTTTTTATAAAAGAAAAATGGTTTCCTATAAGCAATATTTGGGAATATTGAAAGATGCCACTGTCTCCTAAAATACAACATGGACGGTGTCGAAAATTACTTAAAAAAATTTTGCGATTAGAATGGATGATAGATTAAAAATATTCATATCATTTTCTTCTAAAAATAAATTATAAATGTTAATTACAAAGAAAAATTGAAAATGCAAATAAAACAGTCAAAATTAAAAAATAAAATCAATCAAGCTGACATTGGAATAGGATTAATTTAAAAAAATAAAACTATTTGTCTGTTTGTCTTATAATGAATGTACCAAAGATGTTGAATTTATAAAAGAGCCAATACAAACCAATTAGGGCCAAAATTTTGAAGTTAATCAATCAACAAAATAAAAATAAAGATAGAATAAAGGTAATTGGTATAAATGAAGAAGAATATTCTAAATCAAAGAGATACTATCCATAAACAAGAGTGGCAAATTCGGATCAGGATCTTAAGATCAAATTTTCTGATGTGAATATAAATAAAAAATAAAAATATATTCTTCCCACTTACCCGCTTGAATGTTTTCATAACACTCTAATTTTAATTTGAATAATAATAGAAGATAATAATTTCCCTATGACTGAGCTTGGACGGTCGGAGGCATTGCCTTTGATAGAGGGAAGTGTCGACTCTGCAGCGCGGGACTAAGGCGAGGAAGAAAGAAGAGGAAAATTTTATTTTCAAATAAATTATAATATCATGATGCATGTAGGTTATTTCATAAAGAGGGAAATTGCTGATTATTTTTTTCAAATAAACATTCTTTAAGTAATCCCGTCTAGATAAGAAATAAAGAGGGTGAGAAAGAGAGAAAGAGGGATTCGTTCGTTCTTTGTTCCTTTTTATCGTTGAGAACAAGATATAAATTCTGTCTAAAAATATTTCATAAAAAGAATTAAATAATACAATTGTATTTTTTTTCCTTAGAAAAATATTTTTCTTGAATTTTTAAGATGTATATAATTCATGAAAACACCAGAAACAAATTCATATTTTAATTTTTAATTTTAACTATATTTAAAAATATTTTTAAATTATTTTTTAAATAATGGAATAAAATTTAGTAAAATATATTTTAATTCAATCCCTTTATTTCTTTTTCATTTTTTTTCTACTTTACGCCATAATAATAGTTATAATATATCATAATAATAGTTAGGGGAAAGTATTGTATTATGATCAGTAGAAATTTAACCCCCATTCTTTACGTTTCAAGACATAATGCTAAAAAAAAAAATCTTAATATGTATACGTGTAGGTGTAGCTTTTATTTTGATATCTCTGGAACCACTCATCGGAAAAGGATGACAGTAAACAACTTTATAGTCAAAGGAGTGCTTAAGAAGGTATTAATATTTGAAGGGAATCCGTCCACAGGAGGCGGTAAAAAAACCTCCCAATATTTATCGAACACGATTTTTTCAGCATCTCTTGGGCCAAATCTTTTGAAACTCGATGATAATAATTATGACGTTGGTCTTCAGCTCTGGACCAATTTTCATAACATTATGTCTAGCGGGATCGGATTTATTCTAAAAAAAAAAAACTAAAAAAACAATTGGGAATAAGATAATAAACATACGTCATCATGTTTTGTTTTGTTTGTTTTTTTAATTTGACTTTTTTTCAATTGAATTAATGAGAAGATATTTATTTATCCAAACAACATAACCTAAAAATAACAATAAAAATCAACATGACATGATTTGCATACTCGCTATGGTATTAGAGCGGCCCCATCTTATATTCTTAGAAAATATGGTTAGTGATAGCAAGAACGCGCGAGAAAGTTCGTTGATTGATTATTTTTAGTTTTATTTAAATTTATCCTCTTTAATTTTATACAAACATTTGTTTATTTGTTGTCGCCAGGAATTTATTATATTTTGTCGGCGGTTGCCAAACTCGAAAACTTATTCGAAGTGATTAAATCAAGCGGAAGAGGGCCGATATCAACTGGCCTGCGGCCCCCCATGAGTTAAAGCATTCTGCTTGAATTAATAGAAGAGGTAAGAGTTAGCAATTGTGTGCTAGAAAAGGGTGAAATGAGGAGGTACGAGTACGAGAATTTCCCCCTGTGCTGAATGCTTTCAACAATGTTACGCTCAGCACTTACTTTAGTAAATTCCCTGGTCTCGACATGTATTATCAACTAAACTCAACTATAACTGATAGCCCAATTAGATATAAATCCAACAGTATTAAAATTTCAATTTCAAAGAAATTTACATCTTGACTTTTTTTTTCATTCTAATATAAAAAACGAATTGTTTTAATAAAACATTCTTTAATGGATTTTTCATGTTTAAACATTTTTTTTTTACTCTTTTTTTATTTATTTAAAGCAATGGCGTTGTTGAATTTTAAGAATTAAACAAATTTTAATAATATACCGGGTGTATTTTAAATCAATACAACAAAGAAAAGTTTTGAGAAACAATTTCTAAAGAGATATTTAAAAAGATGATTTTATTTTTTCAAAAATGTATTCATAAAAGAAAGTTTAATTTTATAGTAGGTAGTTAGTTAAACAAATTATACTCTTGCTGTGCAGTGAATGAAAAATTCCACCGTACTAGAGAAAAAAACAGCCAACAACTAGTAATATGATACATGACAAATGTTTACTTATCAATATTATATATAAAGGTCGAATCCATCAGTCTGTTCAGTATAAATTAATTAAATAAAAAATAAATAAAAAACATACTTTTCAGCACTCTTTAGCCATCGCTGACCATACCCTCTGTAAATATAAGATGGGATACAATCCTATCAACTATGCAAACCATATCATGTTGATTTTGATTGTTATTTTTAAGCTATGTTTGTTGTTTGAATAAATAAATATCTTTTCATTAGTTGTTTTTTAAAAAAAAGTTAAATAAAAAAAATATTAATAAAAGAATTGAAAATTAAGGTCAACAGAATTTTTTTTCAATTATTTTCTGCATTTAGCCAAGGCCATTGTGTTTAAAACTATCAGAATTATAGCAATATATAATTTAATTTAAATTTCACATTTATTGTCTGAAAAATGTTTTAAATAAACAATAATAAATAAAAGAAAAAAGAGATAAATTTTATTTGTTTTCTCGCTATGATGACGTATATACCCAATCATTTTTCAGTTTTTTTTTTTTTTTTAGAATAAATCCCCTCACACTGACGGACGGATTGTTATGAAAACTGGTCGAGGGCTGGAGACAAACGCCTTAATTATTATAACAAAGTTTCAAAATATTTGGCCAAACGGCTCCAGAGAAAATCGTGGAAGTATTTGGGGGAGGGGGAGGGGGGGGGGTTATTTTACGATCTCCTGTAGACCGATTCGCTTCAAATTTTAATTCTTCTTTTTAGGCACTCCTAGGAAAATAAGGTGAGTAAGTTTCATCCTTTTCCGAAGAGTGGTCCAGAGATATAGTCCAAAACAAAAGCTACAAACACACATATACATATACGTACATTAATATTTTTTGTATTTTTGGGGTTCTTTTGATCTGCCATGTAAAGATATTTTTTAAAATTAGGGGGAGTTAAATTTTTCATGGTCTACTCTCCCCTTACTATTATATGTAACAGAGTGGAAAAGTAAAATATTTAATTTAATAAATATTTACAGCTGATTTCAGTGGAAGGAAGTTTTTTGCACATCTTCAGTCAAATTAATTAATCGTATAATGGCCAAAGGTTTTCAGATTAATTTTACTTAGATGAAGTCTCATATCACTTACAAGTGTCATGAGAGGCTGCACTGCTTTCACCTCGAGTCTATTTTGAACATAGCAACATTTTTATAAATAAGTACCTCTAAGTGATTAGACTTCCGTTGAATTAAACATCCAACAATATCGTAAGCACATTTATGTATTATTTACAATTACTTCTGACCACCTTTCGCAAAACAGTTTTAACTGAAGATAAACAAATGAACTTTGCCCGAAAAATCTCAAAATTTGTCTTTAATTAAGTATTCAACTGCCCTCTCCTGGAGTCTATTTTTAACAGAGCAACTATCGTTAATAAATATTATAAATAAATACCTCTAACTTTAAAAAATATTAATAGAAAATTCATATAAGAAGACTAAATAAAAATTCATTAAAATATTTCCCGAGGGTTTAAACCAAGTTATTTATAAAATTATTTCATTTGACAATTAAATCAATATATTTTTGAATAAATAAATAAATATATGATATTAGTTCCTAAAATATTTAAAGGAAGCAGGTCAAAACGTGATCGGAGTCAAATAAATCGGGAAATTTCTTTTAAGCCATTTTATTTTGGAATCTCAAGAGTAATTTCAAAGAAAATAGAATTTTTTTTATTACTACCACTAGAATTCCATAATACTCTTCTATGAGGCTTAGAGTTTCTCTATAGAAGAGGAGCAGATAAATTCAGTGATCTTTGGAGCGATGACATAAGAGGCTCTTCGTTGGCAACAAAAATAAAAATACAATTTTCCCTTTATGGGACGGAAGTCGCCGAATAAGTTTCGTTCTATGATAGAATAATAATCTTAAATTTTTTTTTTTTTTTTGAATTGTAGATTATATTACAACGTATTCCTTTTATATTATTACTATAATCAAAATTTAACTTCGAAAAGTATACTACTATGAATATGTATATAATAAAAAATTTCCTTTACAAACTGAATATCAACAATTATGATTGTTTTTTAAGATGGAATAGATATAATATTTGTGTGAAATTTTGTTTGATTATCAATGATAATTTTTCGTTCATTTTTCTTAGAAATCGCTAAAAAAAAATCGAAATTCTATATTTTTCATGGAAGACTATAAGACAGAAAACTCGAATGGAGTAGTGTTGCAGCAAACTAGGTTTCTTTCTTCAACTTTTATGAGCAATATGCATGAGACTAATGAGCCTAGGCTCCAAAAAATCAGGAGTGCTTAAATGACGTACAAACTGCTTCATTTAAAATTATTTATATAAGCGAGCCCCGCTTTTTTCCGAATTTTAAATTTCTTCTTTCTTATTATATTAAATTTGTCCTTATTATAATTTAACATTATTTTATTTTAATAATGAAAATGAGTAATTATAAAAAAATAATCTCTAAGTATTATTTCGGCTACTCACTTCAATACTTCCTCGGGGATGATTATACACGAAACTTCAAAAGTATCTAACAATTTTGAAAAATAATGACCTAAATCAGTAATAATAATAAGAAAATTAATGATATCAATTGGTATTTAGCTCTAGCTCTAGAGATCCAGGAGTTGAGGGAGAGGGGGGGGGGGGTTTCTGTTTTTAATACCACTCAAGGAGTTGTCAACCAAAATAAACAATTCATTTACTTTCTGACTCAATAATAACATTAGGCTTTTTTTTTTTATTTTCAAGATAGTTTTGCGCAGCTTATCAGTTTTCCTATAAATAAAGTTTCCTCTTTAAGCTTTTTAATTTGTTTTGACGCACAAACACAAATAAACCTTATCAGGTTATATAAAATAAAATAAAGGGAGGCTTTTTTTTTCAATGCATTCTTTTTTTTTTCAACGGAGATTTTGGTCATTATTTTGTTTTAGTCTTATTTAAAAAAAAGCATGTTCATTTAATTTTTCTATTTTATATTGTTTTATCAAAATAATAAGAACCTTTTTATAGTTTTTAAATCTCTTACTCATATATTTTTTGTAATAATTAGTAAAGCAAAGAAAATTAATATTTGAAATTAGAGAGAAACGAAATTAAATATATAAATGACACGCAAACCTTTTGTTCATTCTGAAAGGAATTCTTATTGATCCTAGCAGAAGATCGAGGAGTACAAGTTCCAGGGTGTCGAAAGGAATCCAAGCACTACATTTTGAATTGTATGTATAGTAATGGAAAGAATAAATACTAATTTAATAAATATTATAAAGTGACTTCAGGGGAAGGCAGTGGCAGCAAATAAATAACCTTTGGATGTTTAATTAAAGACAATTTTGGAGATGTTTCGAACAAAGTTTTTTGCTCATCTACAATCAAAATTGTTTAGTCGTATAAGACCCAAAGGTGGTCAGAGTAATTTTACATATATAAATCAATGTACATATCATATTGTTGGATGTTAAGTTCAGCTGAAGTCTTATATCGTTATCAAATATCATGACAGTTTCTTTTGACTTAAAAGTTGAATAATTACAAATAGCCTAATTAATAAAACACCTGTGAAAGTGATAGGATTCTTTCTTTCGGTAAACACGGTATATAAAATAAACATAATATATATTGAAGCGACGAGAAGATTGCGTCAATTTTTTATTTAAATTTCAGGTGATATCTTTTAATATTTAAATTAATTAAAGTGCATAATTGGCCGGAAGTAAGATGTTAATCAAACAAGCCACTGAAATGTAACTTATTAAACCATACAAGAGTAAAAAAAAATCCATGAATTATAAATTTTAATATCAGAAAAGTGAAATGTTAGAGTGGAAATGGTGACTTCCACGCCTTAAATTATTAAAATAAGATAGACAAACAACACCAGAGTTAGTTTTTTTTTTTTAAGTCTTTTTCGGCATATGAGGCCATTTAGACTCAGCCAATATTTATTTATATTAATTTGTAGTCTATATAATATAAATAAATCGCTCAGGGCGAGAAGCAAACCACTAACTTTACCAAGGTTAGTTCAATTAATTAAAAAGATATGTTTGTTGTGCTATCCCTTATAGGAAGGAAATCAGCTATTTGACGTAGCTGGGAAGGAAGCTCACCAAATCATGGGTTCCGTTTCTACATGTCTACACCAGCAACACATCCAATTTTTGTTTCCCCGAAAATATCAATTGGAAACCAATTATTTAAATAAATATGGACGGAGTCTAAATGGTGTGAAAAAGACTTTAAAAAAAATCTAAATTTACTCACATAATCCTTTTATGAACTTTTTTCTTCACATTAATTTGTGATTAAAGACAAGAGTAAACTTTCTAAATAAAAATTTTGTAAACAATGTTTATATTTTCGAGTTAAAGTGAAAATTTAATCAGAGAGGCTCGGTGTGTTTTTCGCATGCGGCTCTCTCTCTCTTTTTTTTTACAAACCACCAAAAGTGTATAAATTCCTTTGAAACAGTGGACTAAACAACTTCACCACCGAGAAGAATAAAAGGTATTTTCAGTTTGTATGAGCCTGAACAATTATTAAAAATAACGCACAAGTCAATGGAAGCAAGTTAAAAATTTTATTTTTACTGATTTTCGGCAATATTTTATAAACTCCTAAATTATCTTTATTTTTTTTATACGAATCTAATTAATTAATAAAAATAAACATTTTGGACTTAATATTGTTTTTATTATTTTTGGCCAAAATTATAAACTATTGGCCCTGTCCATTGGCGCAGAGCTAAATATCTCGCCTCACGTACCAAAGTCAGAAGTTCGCTTCCAAATTTAATATTATTATTTTGATATAATAATCATAATATTAATATAAATAAATATGGTCGAAGGTTAAATGGTCTCAGATATTTAAAATAATAAATAAATAAACTATGAAAAATTTAATTAAAATAAATGAATAAAAATAAAAATAAAATCTTGTAGTATATCTGATCAGGTGATAGAGAATGGATGGATAATGTGATTTAAATTAGTAATTAGATAAAAAATAAATGAATAATAATTTTATTAAAGTAAAAAAAAAAAAAAAAAAAAAAAAAAAGGAAATAATTAAGAAATAATTTAAATGATTAGAGATAAAAAGTAAAATAAATTGAATAGTCGTAAATAAATGAAATGATAAAGTGTAATAGAAATTAATAGGATCAAAAGCAATTTCCTGGTCCGAGAATAAAACGATAATATAAAATATACAATAATTAAAGGAACATGTATGACTAAAGTTGTAAATAGATAAGAAATAAATAGAGCAAATGAAGAAATGAGTAATCCCCCCCCGATTAAAGATATTGATAACTTTAAAATCCAAGGGGTGTGGGTTCGAATCCCAAGCAGTCCGATGAAAATTTGTTTAAATTATTTGTCATGGATGTCAATTGAAATTAAAAAAAGAAGAATTAAGTACTTTTGAGGAAAGAAAAAAAGTATTTTTGGAAGAGAGTTAGTAAAGTAATGGTGAAGAGTAGAAATATAATAATGGATAATAGGATTCTAAAATCAAAATAAGTTAAGGTGCGTTCGAGGGACCATAAACTCTTATTAACCATATCTGTGATCAGGCATAATTTATTTATTAATCATATTTATTGTAATTTATTTATTTATACTAACTTATCCATTCTTCTTATTATTCATTCCGACTGTGATCTTAGATTTAAGTTTAGAATTTCTCGTTTATTTATTAGTTTTTTTGTAAATTATTTTTATATACAAAGACCATTCTAGAAGAAAAGAGAATGTCCTGACTAGTGAATATTTTCGGATTAATTTACTCTAAATTTATTTTTTTTTTCGGCTCACATTTAAATAATACTAAATTTTGTACTTGTTGGCCCTTAGAATTATTTTTTTTTAAATTAAGTTTTATTATAGTAAAGCATTGTTCAGTATTCCTACCAGTAACGGACTTTAAATGTGAAAACACAGACGAATTTTTACACCAAGAATCGACTTCAAGTAATTAAATTTTCTGTCTCATTTTAATTTCACTTTCATTTTTGACACACAGACAGACCCGAATAAGGGTCAAGGGACCTCAAAACGTTTATTTCCGTTAAAATCTCGTCATCGATTTTTTTGCAATCCCAATATTTTCTCACTATATATTTCATTTATAGGTAAAAGAAAGTAAAATACTCGAACGACACTGGGTCTCCTTCCAACAACAAATAATAATAATAAAATAAAATAAACCAAAACCAAAATAATTTTTTTTTAAATAAAATAACTGGAAAATACTCTCTACACAAAATAAATTTACTGTATATATAGTAGATAACATTTCGGAACATAAATCGTTCCCAAGATAAGGGATAATGTTCGTCAAATCAATTAATATAATTTTCAGTCACACATGACAGCTTTTTACCACCCGATCAACAAAAAAATTATTTTTTATAAATATAATTTTAACACATGTATCATTGTGATAGACAATTAACCGGATGACATTAAATGATTGACAATTAATTTTAATATTTTTATAAAAAAATTTTAACATATTTTTGTGACCAACAGTTGATTTTATTTAAAACAGATTTATGGAAGTCGTGTGATCGAATGCGAAATATTTATTATTTCATTAAATTTTTTTTTTTGAAAAAACAAGAGTTTATTTAATATAAGAAATTTTTCCCTAGTTACTTGTCAATGGAAAAAAAAAGATCCGGAATAAAACCTGAGTTTGCTTGATCCTTTATCGGAATATGATCCTTAGGATTGTAAAACGCTCCGTTCGATTAAGATAAAGTTTTTATAGGTATCAAAACTTGTAGCCTTCAAACCTCTTAGAAGATAGCCATAATGCGGACTTACTGAGAAGTAAGTCCTCCTTTTTACATTTTTATTCCATATCACATTGAAATTTCAAAATTATTTTATTTCCCCCACTTGTCAAATTATTTTTTACCAAGCCACTAATTTTGATAAAAATTTTTTGTAAACTATAGAATCATTATTAAGGATAAAAAGGGCAATTTCCAAAGAGTAATTTATTGGAAATCGATAAACATCCAGACCCCAAATTCTCTCTCATGTGGTATTGGAACATAATGAAGTGTGACACCAACTGTGTTAATTGTGTGCTGATTGGGAAATTACAAATTTTTAATTCATTTGATTAATATACCAGGTGATTATGTAAATAATATTCCGAAAAATATGAATTATAAATATTATATTATGGTTATTAATAAAACATGGCGTGTAGATATTAAAAATAATAATCATTTTTAAATTAGGTCCAGAAAACCAAGTTTACATTTTATAGGAGGATTTAACCTCGTATTTCGCATCCATTCAGATTTATTTATTTTGGATGGATTGATTTTAATTTAATTTCAAAGATTTCTTTTAGAATTTTTTACTATTATTTTATATTGCTGGCCATATTCAGTTTTCAATCTTTGGGTATTTTAAGACCTCTAGAAGAGTGCCCTCTTCCGATTATACACTTTTAAAAAAAGTCCCCTTTATGTTCTTGAAAAAGACATATTAGAGTTATAGTGCGACTACTCTCTCAATTTTTGAGAAGTTTAGAGTAGTATGGGCATTGCCTTCCTACTTTATGGGCAAAGATCCAAGAAACTGAAAGGCGACCTTTGGATTCGGTTGAAGTAAATTTGTTAGTCATTTTTGAACTTCACTGTTTTAAAATGGGGATAAGATTTCCGATACAGGCCCGATAAAATAGCTTTTTTAGACACAATTCTGCAATATGAACAGCAAATAAACAATTCCCCATATTCTTTGTAGGGATTCATGAAGGAATAACACTATCAGCCTGATTTTGCTCACCGGTTTCCTCCAAAAACGTGAGTGAGATTATAAACAAAATACCGAGAGAACTTAAAGTAAGATTATTTAATATACACGATTAAGCAGCACCAAATAACGCAAACAAAACGCTATATAAATTATAGTGTTCGGTGAATGCATACCAATATTTTAAATTTATTATGTTATAAATATATAGATACGGAATAGAATTTGATAAACAAATATCTTATAGAAATTTGTATTTAATAATAATAATAATAATAATAATAATAATAATAATAATTAAAGAATAAGATATAAAAAATTCTTATTAAAATTTATTTACTCTTTAATGATGACGTTTCGACACCGATTATTTTTTCATCCGGTCTTTTTCAGCATACTTTAAAACTGACAAGAGGTTTGATTGCAGTATTTCTTGAGCAAAACCATAATAATCCATAAATCATAAGCGTAAATAAAAAAATATTTTAATAAAAAGGCATTTTTTTTAATATCATATCTTGCAAAAAAAAATTCCAGCCTAATCAAATTATTGAATAATAAATCAATTTTAATTTTTTCGGACTCACATTTCAAACCTAGCCGACCTCTAGCCGTAGCCATCTATCGGCACCCCGTGGAATTATTTGATTTCCTATCTCTTACTCCTCCCGTAATAATTTCTAACTAGCTTACAACTCATCATTATATGACATCAGATATCAAAAAGAATAAAAAAATTTTAATCAAAAAATGAATGTGAGATTTAAATATATTAAATAAAATTAATAATTAATAATTAAATTATAGACAAAAAATATATTTTTGCTCAATTAAGGGACCCTTCTATATCCCACTAGTAATTAGCAAAGTTGACCGATCGGGTTAGTTCGATCGGCTTGTGTAAACTATTATAGAAATATTAGGGTTCTGTGGAGTAGTCGGTAGGGTGTCGCCGTTCTGCACAGGAGATCGGTGTTCGCATCCCGGGCGGGGAGGATTTTTT
>JAAAKE020114750.1:0-16179 GCA_010014785.2 Anisolabis maritima
AAAATAATCAAAACGGAAATTTTTTTTAGCAAAATTAAAAATAAGACAGGAAGTAATAAAAAGTTGGGTATCCAGTGAATTATGTTACGATGAATAATAGTTATTTTTAGAAGAAATGTTCTTTCTTCCAAGAACTATGTGAAGTTAGGTAACGAATAAGATAAAAAAAAAAAACAAAAGATAAAAAATTTATATAATGGTGTTAAAGAATAAAAAAGCAATAAGGAAATGGTTGAAAAAGCAAAGCGAAAAAATTATGAACTCGTTATTTTTTATTAATGAAGATTAACAAAAAAAATTAAGTCCAAATGTAAAAAAAAAAAGGAAATTGACAATAGGAAAGAACATGAAGAGTTAATCACAAAAAAATCATGCAATAGAATAAAGAAATATAACTATGTTTTTCATGCAAAAAATTTTTACACAAAAAAATAAATCATTTATCATATATATATATATATGTAAATATAAATAAATTTTCTGTAAAATACATTAATCTAATTTAATATAAATAAATAATCTAATAAATATATTTTTGAGAGCATATAACGCGCGCAAATACGTGCATTATTGTCTACTGGTGCTCTAAATTAATAAGCATTTTTTTTATTTGAAATTTAATTAATTAACTGTCAACTTAATTTTCCCTATTTTAGTTTTTTTTTTTTTGTTAATTAAATAAAAATTTTTTTAATTTGTAATAAATGAGTTCATTCAGAAAAATAGCTGGTTAGTGTAGTAGCCGTAAATAGGCGGTCCCTGGTAGATGCTGGGTTGGTGCGGCTTACCATATTCGCCGCGGCCGATGGTCCCTCCCCGGAGAGATACGCCGGCTGCAGAGCCTCGCGGACCTGGTCCACCGCCGACCCCCCGCATCGCCATCGAGTTGCCTAACATGCTGGGATGTGATGGGGAACATCCACCACGCACTTGCATGATTTGCATCATCCGCCTTTCACGAGCCCTTAACATTTCCTCTTTTTTCTTTTTGTCTGAAGGAGGCTTGGCGAGGGAAACTTCGATAGCCGAGCCATTCATCATACGTCCATTCAACTCACGCATTGCCTGCAATGAAAATTCATTTATATTATATATTATCAATCATCATCTAAATAATAAATAAGTAGTCTGATCTGAAAAAATAATCCGTAAATCTTACAACTAATAATATATACAATACCAAAATCCTCGCCGCTTAGAATTACAAAAGTAAATCTTGGTTAGACACATATCTAAATTAAACTCAATAAAATAATTAAATAAATACACTAACCTTAATGGCATTGTCTCTATCTTCGAAATGTATAAAGGCATAATCCTTTATTTTTTTAACACGCTCGACTCTTCCATAGGCTTCGAATGACTCTTTGAGCCTATCCTCAGAACAATCCTGTGTCAAATTTCTAACGTATAAAACTTTAACCTAAAATTTATATTAATTAATTAATTAAATCATCATTAAAAATTTAATTAATTTATTAATTAGTAAACTTCATACTTTAGACATAGTGGCTTCATCAGGTTCTTCTTGTGGATCAGCCCAATCCACAATAATGTCACAGCCCCAAACTTTAATTCTGCCAGTTCCAAGTCGTCTTTTGGCCAACGAGGCAGCTTTATGAGATTCATATTCGAGAAAACAAAATCCCCTGTTCTTCTTTTTATCATCAGGGGAACTATAGATGATTACTTCAGTGAGCCCGGCTAAAGATAGATATTAAAAAAATATGTTAGTTCATAATAATTAAAAAATATATTAAAAAAAAAATAATTTTGAATAAATAAATTTGAATTTAATTTAAAAAATCTACTAAGAATAAGAAAGTAAAAATATAGATACTTACTTCAAATAATGGACGGGACTTGGAATTTTGTAAGCTCTAATCCCAATAAGAATATAAATCAAATGTGGCTAGATAATTTATCACAATCGATTTATATGAGTTAAAGTAGAAAATGATATACAGCAAGCAAAAGAAAGTTATTGTTTCTACAGAGAATGGTTAAATATACAAATTTTAGAAATTAAGATTAAGAATAATTAAATCTTAATTTCCAAAATTTTTTTTAGTTAGTCTAATAAGGAATTAAAGAAAATGAGCTCAATGGTTATGAAAATGTTAAGAGGAGTTCTTACCTAAATAGTCAGTGTTGTATTATGAATTTTAAAGAAAGGAAAATTTGATAAAAGGCTGATATTATAATAAGTAGGTATTAAAGCAATAGATAGACCCATTAAACCGTCCACCATATGATTCCCCAACCCACGTGCTTTAAATGTTTAAAAAGAGAGCACATTAAAAATAACAATGAGTTGAAAATTTATTTTTAATTTAGATAAGTATATAAAATTGCCAATTTTTAATTTTTTCAAAATGATAATAATTAAAATGGACGTAAGGGAGAAACTCAACTTACGTGCATGTTTGGAAAACTCTTCGAACAATTCATCTCGGTCTCGGTTCTTGGGTATATTTCCCACAAATAAGCGATGATTGTTATAAGAAACGGTTACGCCAATCTTTTTCCCTTTCCGAATTTCATAATCATTCAGCTGCAAGAACAATGCGGAAGGAAGAGAGCCAATTAAGCCTGCGTGGAGGGTGAACTTGGCAAACCGATGTGAGGAAGGATTTGGGAATATGACTAGTCCTGCCTAATTCATCGTTAGCAAGAGACTTACTTATCTCCCCATATTCTGAAGCTCGATTTCATCACGAATAATAATAATAATAATAATAAACCTAATTATCTAGTAACCGGGATTTTGATAAGTCTTTCTTTCCGCATTGCAAGCAGTTGGAGAGAGGAATAAAGACTTACCTAAAGTGAAGGGAAAAAATGAGAGAAAAAAAAATAAAAGGGAAAAAGGAATAAGAGAAAGAAAAAAAGTAAAAAAAAAATAAAAGGAATGTCAACAAGACATGGAAGCTCATGACAACTAAAAAGGAAGGACCGCTCCTGAATAAGGGAAGTACCGACTAACAAACCGAAAGGCAGAGTCGCGCGTGCTATAGTGCGAACCCTATCCAACCCTCCGGTAAGCTGCCGAAAATTCTACACTACTGGAAATACTCTCGTTCAAATCACATTACCTGTTAATTTCCCAAATTCTTCTAGAATCTCCTCTTTGCCTTTAGACTTGGGAATGTTGCCCACAAATAGCCGCAGATTGGGAACGCTAATGTTAACTTTCAGGCTCTTTCCTGGTTTGATTTCGTGACTATCGAGCTGTGGGATGAAGAGAAAAACACACACATGCCAAATTTTGGTGAGTGAGCCACATTAACAAAAATAAATAAATAATAAACAAATAAATAAAAAAAAAAAAAACAAATTCAATTTAGGAAAAATATCAAAAAGTCAATTTGGTAGAAAAAAAAAAAAAAAAAAAAATAAATAAAATAAAATAAAAAAGAAACAAACTACTAGGCATGCTAATTTCAGCTTCGCTCGAAGGAAAAATTTAGTACAGCCGACGTGACGAAATCATTAATCCTGTAACAAATTTCCTTATACCTAGGTATTTTTTAATTTAACTACTGAATGAGATAAAAGAAAACTACAAGATAAATAAAAAAAAAAGAAGGGTGGAAGTTATAGATGGCCATTTGCGAGATACCCGCCAGCGCCTGCGATTTCAGTGCCAACAACAAATTTTGGAAAGCGAAGAAAAAAAATCTCCAGTCCCAATTTTGCCGTCTGAGCAAAGAGGAGATCTGGAAGAAAGTCCTAACATAGCTATTTATTTCTGAGCTTATATACAGTAAAAAAATAAAAAAAAAAATTATATAATTAAAAAAATTTTAAAAAATGGTTAAAAACTCACAAAAATTTATAATAAAATTAAAAAATAATAAAAATATTTATAATATATAAAAAATTATTAAAAGGAAAAATAGGATGTAACTATAAATATATAAGTTAAAAACGAATTAATAAAAACTAATATAAGTATATATAAAACCTATAGATTAAAAAAATTTTAATTATAAATATATGATGAGAATATATAAAAAAAATTGAACTAAAGTGAGTTTTAACCAATAATAAATTTAGCAAAAAATTAATACAATGCTCAATCAATGATAATATGTTTAATTAAAAAAAGAACAAATTGTCATTCAATGAGCGTGAATAAAAAAATTAAAAAAAAATTGTTAAATTTGATTGATTAATAAAAATGGTAAACATATTTACCTCCCGGACGGCTGATTGTGCAGCTTCTCTAGATGTAAAAGTGATGAAAGCGTAGCCTCGGTTTAGTCCAGTCATTGGATCCATCATTAGTCGGAGATCCCAAATTGTTCCACATTTTTCAAATAGTGGAATTAATTCATCTTCATACATATCTTTTGGGATTTTACCACAGAAAACCTAAATAAAAATAAATAAATATATAATGTATTTCAAATCCAATTATATAGTAAAAAATATAAGGAAATTTTTTATTCTTAGGTTGATGTTTCGGTGGTTATATGTCTGCCAACATTGGGATTTTTAAAATAATTTTTCAACAAATAGAATACTAAAATAAAATATATTACCATCCAAAAAACTAAATATATAATCTAATAAATGTTGTTGAAATTATGATTATTTTTTATAAAACATGCAAATATATATTAAAAACAAAATTTTTTCAAATATAGGAGAATGAATTTAATTTTTTTCAAAGGATAGGTGGTTTTTTAATACAGAGTCGTATAATGAAGGAAGAAGTCTTTAGCAAAATTGTTAAGAAATCAATCTGTTCATCTTTGTGAGCAATGGTTAGTGGTCCTCTTCGACTTTGGAGTGTAATAATGATAGTATGTGAATACACAAAAGTCAAAGACTCCAATAAAAAAAGCTGATAATGAACAGGATGGTATATTTTATGAATTTTGCTAAAGTCATGCACACCTTTACTATATTACACTGCATTTAAAAAAAACTTTCGATTGTCTAAAAATAAATCAAACAGAAAGAAAATAGAAAATTTTTTCTTCTGTTGTAATAAAAAAATTTTAAATTTATTAAATTTGATTCTCTTATGAATATTATTTTATTTCAATTTTTTCTTTATTATATTTTTATTATATTAATTATTTATTAAAAATATTTTCAACGATGATTTTTTAATAATTAAAAAAAAAATTCCTTTCATCACTAATATATATATATAAATATTTAAATTATATAGCCACCGAAACGATGACTTAATAGAAAAGTCGAAAAAGTGTTCTATTTAATTTTAAATATATAAACAAAACGAATTACCTCACAACCGTTGCCTGGTGTTGAACCTTCCCAGTCAGGTGGAGGCCCTCCATATTTGCGTTGACCTGTTGTCACATCCAATGTATAGCCAGTCCTTTCAAGAATTGACTGAAAAACATAAACACATTTTAAGAGAAATTCTAGAGATATCTGGGCGAATTAAATTTAAATTGACCTTAATTTAACAATACAAAAGAAAAAATTTACAATTTACAAAATTTCACCTGTTTCTTATTGCAGTGTCGTATAAAAATGACAAGTTTTAGACAGTTGGCCATTAAATTACATGTTAATTATTATAATCACTATTTAATGGCTCTTTTCGATTCAGTTCATCGACAAGTCAAAGTCAAAAAGAGATATTAGGCTTAATCTACAACACTGCATTAAAAAAACGACTTTTGAAAAAAAAATTAAGGTCTGTTTAAATCTGCTTCGCAAATCACATTAATAAAATAAATTTTTACTTTAATCTTGTCTTCATCGGGTGCTTTAGCGACAAGATTACTGGCTGAGGAACTTTGACCGCTTCGTGTTTTTTGGCGGTAGGTCTTCATGACTCCACAAAGGTAAGCGGATTTATTTGAAACGTGCTCTAGATTCGAGTCTAAAAATTGGGTTAAAACGTTCAATGCACCGTCAACTGGGAATTCTTTTAAAGCATCCAAAGCACGTTCATCCAAGTCAGCATGGGCTAGTTTCCCTATTTGAAATATTTTTTTATTAATAAATTAGTGATTAATAAAAAAATAAATGAATTAAAAATTATAAAGTACCTGTTTTATAAATTTCGTCCAATTTTCCTGCTACTTTCTCATCTAGCCCATAATCCACAAGTTTCTTGTAATCTTCTGTGCGTTCAATTTTAGTTTCTTTTGATTTTTCTTCTAGCGTGAGATCGTCATTGCCCTCAGCCATTATTTAATAAAATCTGCGAACAAGGGGGGAAACCGAATTATAGCCAAATATCTAATTTAGATGTATAACAAACAAATGAATTTTATGTGATTGTTGTTAATAATCATGGGACGTTGGTACTGATGTATTTTTTCCAACAACCTCAAATAAAAAAATACTATAGTACAAATTAATTATATACTATAGTATAAATAAATATATATTGGGGTTGGGCAAATGACCGTTACAATTCAAATTTGAAAATCTAAAACGTGTCTAAACGAATGAATATATATATAAATATTTAATTAATTTGGTAAATAAATATAAATAAAATATTAAAAAACAAAAGGCCACGCTTGATAATGAAAACGAGAGATATATGCGATCGAGTAATAACGTAAAAAAAAATTTCATCAATTAATAA
Source organism: Anisolabis maritima (assembly GCA_010014785.2). NCBI lineage: Eukaryota > Metazoa > Arthropoda > Insecta > Dermaptera > Anisolabididae > Anisolabis > Anisolabis maritima. The sequence continues at coordinate 6,587 of JAAAKE020114750.1, forward strand.
ATAATTAAAAATAAAATAATCGAAAGAAATGGAATAATATTTATTAAAAGTACCGGCCGGTGAGGCACAATCACGAAAAAGAAGTGTTGATAAATTATTTTGTAAAATCTCACAAAATATTATACACACACATAATAATAATCCAGATGTTTAGTTATTTGTAGGATAAATCACAAACACTTGATAATTAATCTACACTTGGATGGTGAATAAGTAAAGCGAGTTGGCTGGTTGATTGAATGCGAATTTACCTTTTGCTAAGATGAAGCTGCTCGGCGAGGGAAATGGCGGCCGCCAGCGTCAACGTGATCGTGATGCGTTTCCAAGGGGGTCACACAACGACGCGCAGAAGCATTCTCCAACCCAGGCGATCGGATCGACTGCGCGCCGCACCACCAACCAAATGCAAATGGCGGCCCCCTTCCCATTGGCCAACTCAAGCCGCCGCCAAATTCATGAATATGAATGACAAACCCCTTCTCTCTCACTTTTTTTGGGGACAAGTTTCAAGGGAGAGAAAATAAAAAAAAAAAAAAAAGAAAGAAATGAAAAGAAAAAGACGATACTTAAGAAATAGGGTAGGGAAAATGAAAATATAAAATCCTTCCTATCTTAACATATTACACTACTCACATATATTTTTAATAATTTTTTTTATATCATACATTTAAAAAAAATCTATTACATTAATTAAAATAAAAAAAAAATAAACACTTTTATAACTAATTTGTTTATAATTTTATTTACTATTCTTAATTAATTAACTAATTTTATTCTATACTCTTTGTTTTATTATTTTTATTAATACTAATCTTAACGTTTTGGCGGGAAATCATTTTGACATAACTCTTCCCACGCTTCTGACTAATTTATGCATATAAAATTCTATTGAAAAGAGAAGAGCGGAGGCGGTTAAAACTTTCAAGAACCGGTTTCTAAAGCTTGGAGATTTTTCTCTCTCTCTCTCCTTATTCAAAAAGGAGGGGAGAAAACTTGCAGCTGCATGGGCTTGCAAGCTACAAAGGGGCCTGCCTGCAAAACTACCCCTTTTTTTTATTTATATAAGATGACACAAGATTAAGAAAAAATTCTAACTGAAAATTTGAATTATTTAAAAATAACATCAACGAAGTATTTATTATATAAATTAGCTAAATAAATAAGATATTAAAATGATCAATTAATAAGGGTAATGATTAATATTCTTTGAGATTATATATATAAACATACGTGTATATATATATATATACATATATATTTATTCTTTTTTGTTCAAATCATAATTTTCTTAATTTAAAAAAAAATTACTTAGATTTATAAGATTTTTACTATTTTATTGCCTATTTTTCGTTTTTTATTTATTTGTTAGTATATTTATCTATTTCTATTATTTTAAGTTTTGGTCATCTAAATATACAAGTGGCCTTGCTAAGACTTGTTGAGCCAAGGGTCTCCGGTTGCTTTGGCCGGCTCCCCGTCCCCTTTCGCCGACCCTTTCATCATTCAAAAAGGGCCAACTCAGCCCTGAAAAGATACATGAAGGGAATCCACTTCCACTTGTCTCCGTTTTGCTGGTGCTCGTTTTTTGTGTTTCGTGCGAGACCGCCTCATTTTCTTTTCAATCCGTATTCAGTTAGCACTCGGTCATATTCGGCCAAATTCGGCTCGTACCGTGATCAAGCCGTAGGAAGTGAGCCCTGCCCACCCTAAACCGGAGTGAAGACAGCCGCAAAATCCTAACAGTTGTTTGTTGATTTCAGTTCAGATGGTTCTGTTTGATTTTTTTTCTTAACAACACAATTATGCTTAAACAACAAAATTTTTAAATAAGAAACAAATAATGAAAATTTTATACACTTTTGTGTGACCGGTGTTAAATAATATAAATATAAAAAATATTTATCAAAATGTTATTATACTTTTTAGTGTTTATACTTGCTTTGGGCGTCACCGAAGCACAATATGAATGGCAAGTTAGGGATCGATTTGATGAAGTTCGTGGAAAAATGGATAAAGTGAACTCACTTAATTGCCAAATTAAACACCATGGAGATCTTTATCTCCCCGATGATGGTGTTTCGCATCTACCAGACATTAAAGACATAAATATCAATCCTGTTTTCCCAAATAGAACGGCATTACTTCACCTTCATAACATGGCAATGAGTCGTTCATTCTTTTGGAGTTATGTTTTACAATCTAGATTTATTAGACCAGCGATCAATGATACATACGATCCAGGAATGATGTATTACTTCCTATCAACAGTTGCTGATGTCTCTGCCAACCCTTATATAAACGCTAGCGCTATTTATTTCGCACCAAATTCTTCATATACACCATCTTATAGAGGTTTTTTTAATAAAACATTACCAAGATTTGCTCCAAGAACATTTAGGTACGGTTAAATAAGATGAACACACAATCAAATGAATTAGCTGTCAAAATTCATAAAACTAATTAATTTTTAATAATTTATATTAAAGAAATCATGAATATTACACTTACTTATTTTAATTTTATTTTTTTATAGTTAAATAAGTATTAATTATACAATTAACCAAGAACTTGGGACAATACAATCCATTGCATTTATTTCACATTATTGCAAAATTTTCACTTTTATTATTTTAATAATTTGACCTTTTTTTCTTATTTAAATTTGCTGAAATAATTGCAATTTATCGTTTGAAATAAATGGAATTGATTGCATTATCTAAAGTCCTTTGTTAATTGAATTTGAGCATATATCAGTCATTGTTAAGAAGCTTAATAATATATATATATCATGAGAGAATAAAATTCTCTCCTTCTTCTAAATATATGTATACTTTTTACTTACCTTTTTCTTTTCTGGTGACAACTTACGATCCGCAAAAATCATTTAAATACAATTAAAATTAGAAGGAAAATGTTATTTTTTAAACAGAATACTTATTCTTATAATAAAATTACATTTTTTTGGAATATTAAAAAATGCTAAATATTAATTACTTCTTTTGTTTTATAATGAGAATTTAATTGAGAGAAGAATTTTATTCTATCCAAAAGGTCTTAATTTTTAATTAAAAACATTCCGCTATTTCAATTTTTTTTATTTTCAAGTTTTTATTAAAAATATTCCAGGGAGGATGATTTTAACGATCCAATTCATTTAGAAAGAATCTCTACTCTTAACACTTTTAGTGTTCAAGATCTAGGAGCATTTCCTAATACAAGTATGGGACTGGATTATACATCAGAACATTATCGAATTAATGAATGGTAATTATTTATAATATTAAATGAGCGGTTCAAAAACCAAAGTATTTAAGTTCACTCTTGGAGTTTTAGTGTTAAAATACTAATAAATAAAACTTAATATTTAAAATAAATTTATTTTATATTTGAAAACTCAATTTACAAAAATTTTATAAATCAACATACAAATACTAATGCTACTATATGGCAAATTATTCTCTATTTTATTTATCTGTTAAAAATTATAATCAACTTTATAATAAAAGTTCAATTTTTTTCTAGACTTTGCTGCTTTGATATCTGAACGACTCAATTGACAATATATGTTTATTAAAAAATTCTCATTTATTATTGTAGGTATAAAACGTGGCTACCAGATAATGTTGTAGGAAGGCATGATACGAAAACAACTTATCAGATTGAAATTCGTTATGCCAATAACACTAATGAAACGTATACATTTCATGGACCACCTGGTAATTCATAATCTTTTCATACAGACTCAAGATGATAAATTAAAATTTAATTATTTATAATAATAAAATAATATTTTGATTTTAAATTTTCTTAATTAGCATTTATCATTGCTTTCTTATGGTAAATTTCGAGATTTTTTTCTTTCACTATTGGAAAAACATCATTTTTAGAGGCTGATATAAATCTGTACAAAAAATTTTATATCATTATTCGTTCAGATGTGAAACAAATATACTTGAAAACTATTTATGTATGTATATACGGGTGGACTGAAAAGTTTCCGACCTAACAAAGATACAAGACATTTTTTCTTCAAATTTAGTTTTATTTTTCTACATAGTATCCTTTAAGTTTACACACTTCTCCCAGGGATGCTCCCATCTCTTTAACCCGTCCAAATAGTACTCGGCGTCTTTCTCTGCAAAATAATTGTTTACGAAGGTGATGGGTCGGCAACTTTTCAGACCACCCTTGTGTATATATATATATATATATATATTTAATATTTTTGAATGTTTTGGCTGTATTTTCTAGCCTCTTTAAAGGACAATTTTTTCGTCATTAAAAAACATGTTTTTCCTTTTCATACAAGTTGCATTAATTAACAATAGGATCTTGAAGATTTTCTCAAATAAACTGATAATTCAGCATATTGTATAAAGGACAAAAATATAATTAAATAGTTTCCAGACTTATTTCTTTCAATAAGATATTTATATTCAATATATGCCTAGAGTTCAATATTTAAGAAGTTGATCTCCACAATACTTCATACTCCCATCATAAATACTTTTATTTTTGGGCTAATGGCACAAGGGGCCCATTCTTGATGACCTCAGTCTCGGCATCTAATGGTACTTGGGGGATCCGTTCAAACTACTATCCATTTATCTATGCATCGAGATTTTTTTAGTCTAGTACCTAGTCATAGTATATTTAATTACTAATGAATATTTTTTACTGGTGAATCAAAAAAAATTTTTTATATATTAACAAATTGCCCTAATGACGACTACAAGACACAGCCGGAATTGTCCACAATATTTTTAAAAAATTAAGATTTAAATGAAAATATAAACTTCTTTAATTTTTATCTCAATGGCAAAAGGACAATCAGATAATTATTTTGAATATTATGTCTTTGATAAATATGTTGCTAACTATATATATATATATGTGGAAAACATTATTCCACATATATCCAACCGCGGAAACTTCCAGAACATATATACAAGTATATTTCATTTCTCAAAATATTGTAGAGTGTAAGGAAAGTATTGGGATTGTAAAAATTGAGATTTCAAAGGAAATATTCGTTTTGAGATCCCTTTAGTCCAAAAAAAACATTCTATAATATATATGTTTGTCTGTCATAATATCCATGTTTTGAATCCAGCCAGAAATAGAACATTATTGAAGTACTTTTAGGTTTTTTGCAATTTTTGTTTAAAATTCATATATTATTAATTTATAAATTTATATATCTATTTCAAATTAGATAAGCTATATAAAAATTGTCAGAAACTCACTTTATTTACCTATTTGAGAGCCACCTGTATGGAGTCATATATATATATATATGTTTTGGAAGGTTTCCTGGGTTGGATGTATGTGAAAATACTATTCCATATATATACTGAAAAATTGTATTAATTATATTTAGGATTATTTCTGTCATAAATTAGCAATCTAACTGGATAATTGATAAATGATATCGATATAAAATTTTGCATAAATTACAAATACGTCTTAAGTATTTTGATTTCCACTGAATGGATAGCTTTCTTAGAGCAATTACCCTGAGTTGTTCTATTTCTCATTTACCCTCTGGCAGCATGCTTGAAGGCCCTAGGCTTTTTATATTTGCATTGTGGGAAATGAACGAAGAATATGATGTGAAACCTTCTTTATAGGGGCCGATGAATATCCTGGACCATTAAAATGGACTCGACCATATTTCGATTGTGGGAGATCGAATAAATGGTTAGTTAGCGCAGTAGTTCCGATAGCTGATATTTATCCTCGTCATACAAGCTTTCGACATATTGAATATCCGACGTTAGTATCAGCCTATTATTTTATTTTAAAATTTTATATTGAATAATATTTGCTTTTTTTTTATAGTTATACAGCAATTGCAGTTTTAGAAATGGATTTTGAAAGAATAGATATAAATCAATGTCCTAAAGGAAAAGGAAATAGCGGTCCGAATCATTTTGCAGACACTGCTCGATGTAAAAAAGAAACTACTGAGGTGAAAAGTGATTTTTATATTTATCCTTATAAAATAAATTGATGTGATCAACACACCGACCCTCTCAGTTTAGATAATAAAAAGTACTTTATTTTGTAATTTTGGAAAAACTAAATAATAAATTAAAAAACTCCAATAATAAATATTTTAAATAGTAATAAACCTTGCAATAAGTTTTTCGTTTAGTAATATGCACCAAAATTTGATTTGATGTCATAAAAGAAATTCAAAGATCTTAAAGTTTAATTGATCAGGTTGAAATTTTTTAAGTATAATCGGTAAATATAAATACGTAGAAGTTTATTAAATTTTTGGTATACTGATAATCTATGGTTGCAAACTTTAGAATTTTAATTTATATTCACATATATTAATAAATGAAAATGGCTATTTGTTCATATAAAATGTTTGTTTATCCTTATAAAATCTTTCAGCTACTTGATTTTAGATAAAGTCGAGTAATTCGTTTTTAAGATTTTTTCAGTATCTGAGAACATTTAGGCGCCATCTTTATTTATTTAAATTAATTGATAGTCAATCACTTACCTTATCGCTCAGAACGAACAAAGCGAACCACTGACCAAGGCCTCTAGCATTTCTCTAAGAACAGGGGCTAGTGGAGTAATAAAACGCGCATTTTTTAAACCAATTACAGATTAAAAATATTTAGAAAAAAGATGTTCACGTTTTGGGTTTTTGAAACGAATAGAATGGAAATGAACTGAACTGAACCCGAACCAAACCGTACTGATTCAGAATCAACACCAAAAGAATTCAGGTGGAAGTGGCCAATTTTGTCAATTTATTTTTATGAAGTAAAAATTTTCTACTTATAAAAAGCTAATTAACTATAGAAATACTTCGATTATCGCATTTCTTTATTTATCGCTGTTTATAATTCGATACATCTTATTCAGTTCCAAATTTAAATTGACGTGGCTCGAAGGAATTTATCATCAAAGAAATGGACGAAATATTTAGAATTGCTAAATCTCGATTAATGCTGTATTTTCGTGGCGACAATATATGTACATAGTTGATGAACAAATGACCGATTATTATTATTTTAGTATATGTCCAAAAAGCTAATTAATTTCAAATAGCCATATTCTCTATACATTTATTCAATAATGTTTAAATAAATGATATTTTAAAATCCTCTCTTTTTATTTATAGTGTGAACCAATACATGGATGGGGTTTTAGAAGAGGAGGGTATCAATGTCGATGTAGACCTGGTTTCAGACTTCCAAATATAGTTAGAAGACCTTATTTAGGTGAAATTGTAGAACGTGCAACTTCTGAACAATATTATGATGGATTCGATTGTTTAAAGATAGGGTGTAAGTAAAAAGAATTATTTTTCTCATTTATATTACCTCGGCAGGGATGGGCAAAATCATTCAAAAAGGATTCATAGATTCAGATCTTCAAATCGCGAGGTTAAAACCTATTTTTGATTTCAAAAATAAATCTAAATCAAAATTCAGAATCTGAAATGAATTTGCGATTTTTTATTTGAATTTAGACCCATTTGTCCATCCTTGAATCTTGGGAATTAAAGAACTAATTTATGAAAATGATCAAATATAAGAGTATAAAAAAATTGTTCAACCTATGAATTCTTAATTTTTAAGGGATTCATAAAATGCCGGAAAAATGGAATCGGATGACAAAAAATATGAAAGAATATTATTTAGATAAATTTTATGAATATAGGAACGCAACCAAAGGTCCTGGTTCTTTACATAAAAATCAGAAAAATATTGATGAGATTCTTAGATATATTTTGAGTGTAAATGCGGATACTTGTAAAAAGTAAGTATTAATAATTTAATTATTGATTAAAGTATACTTAACTTACTTTTCTTTTTTTTTAGATATAAATCACAAGACTTAAATCTCCATGGTGATATTAGCTTTGGCGCTCAAGAACAATTTGTAAATGAAGCTAAAATGGCTGTCCGACTTGCAAATTTTATTAGTGCTTTCTTGCAAGTAAATAAAATGAAAAATAAATGAAAAAAAAAACTTTTTTTTAATGAACTTTATCTTAAGATTTCAGATCCTAAAGAAGTTTATTCAGGAAAAAGAGTAGCTGATGGTCCGTTAACTGAAGATCAAATGATTGGTGAAACTCTCGCTTTGGTTATGGGTGACACGAAAATTTGGTCAGCGGGAACTTATTGGGAGAGGAATAAATTTACAAACCGAACATTCTTCGCTCCTTATGCTTATAAAAAAATACTTAATACTAGAAAATTTTTTGTTGAAGATTTAGCTAGACTCAACAAATCTGGTAAATGATTTGATAAAAAAATTGGGACATAATCGTCCTAACAGCTTGCGCCCTGTAAGGCGGGTGAGGATGGGATGAGGGAGGGCAAGGGGATCCCATTCCCAACAGATAGAGTAAATTTGAAAAAAAAAAAAAAAAAAAAAAAAAAAAAATAAAAGAAAACAAAAAAAATAAAAATTTAAAAAAGAATTTCAAACAATAAACAGCTGCAAAAAAAATTCTAAACATATGACAATTTTTGAAAATCTCGCTATCAAATTTGAAGGTCCCTGAAAAATTCTTAAACATCAATTTTTTGTTGAAATCCAGGCAATAACGTTTAAGAAAACGCGAGACAAAAATGTGTACATCCACATACGCCATAAACATCATAAAATCATTTTTTTTTTTTTTTCGGATTGAGAGTATTAAGACAAGTAATGTGTAATGATGACCGAAACTTGCTGGGGCGCAAGCAAAAATTAACTTTTGTTTATTTTTCCATTTTATTTATAATATCATTTTATTATTTTTTCAGATGAAGTATATACGAATAAGCCCTGGTTTCAATTCTTAAAACAACGATGGGCAGCTAATTTTGATTCTTTAGAAAAGTATTATATGAAAATTAAAATTCGATTCAATGAAACTGGGGAAACTTTGAAAAAATATGAACATTTTCCAAACTTTTATAGGTATTTTTATTTTATTTTAATTTTTTTATTTATTTAAATCATACACTGTATAATATATTAAAACACTACTTGGCAAAAAGATACTTAGAAGAAATTAAATAGCAAAAATATGAATTAATAGTCCATTTATAAAAATTATTTAAAGAAACCATTTTTTAATGAAGATAATATGTTGATTAAGAATCCTCATTATAAACAGAGGCAGATAAAAACCTAGGAAATTATATATACAGTTCGACAATTTATAAAAGAACATTTTGGCCGGAGCTTGAAGCAAAAGGGGAGAGGAAAAACCTATTCTCACTGTTAACTAACCTAAAAAATTTTAATTGTTGCTCTTTCATAGTATATTATATTTCTTCCTCCGCATGAGCAATAAATGTTTTTTTTTTTTTTTGAAAATAGTCTTACTCTATATATAATCAAATATAGCACCACTTGATAAAAGTCACTTTTTCAGCCTAAAAATCAAAATTATATGCTTCCTCGCAATAATATAGAGCATTGTTTCTTAGCCGTTTTGTCGCACTACTGCACTTATTTGTTTTTAGTTGTACTGCGACGCAATTGTTTATAAAATGAAATTGAAACTGGTATATTATCTGGCTGTTTAAAAATTATGAAAATTAAAATAGCAGCTGTCATTTTGC
>JAAAKE020114761.1:0-16177 GCA_010014785.2 Anisolabis maritima
CAACTAAAATTGAAAAAAAAAAAAAAAAAAAAAAATCGAAACAATGAATATAAATGTATAACTGTAAATACTAAACTGCCACTTTTATCTGAATATTTAAATAAAAAAAAAAAAAAAACAAACAATAATTAGAATTATTTTAAAATTTTTTTTCTCTATTTCTCTCTCCAGTTGTTTTTTTCCTTCTCGTTTTTAAGGTTCTTAAGAAATAAAAATTTGAGCCTGTTCAACCCTCATCGTCGACAAATGACCCATTAAGAAGAGTGAGAGAGACAGAAAATCTCCAAAGAGGGGCGGAAAAGGGTATCTTTTTTTTTCTTCTAAAAGAAGTCATTCGTCTGTTTTCTCTATTTTTTTTTTATTACATTTTCCCTCTCTTTTTAGTCTTAGGTCATCTCTCTCTCTTCCTCACTGATAACATATAATAATTATTATATATCGAGTTCAAATTAAATCAATAGAGAATAACAAGCTGTTTAACGACCTATTAAGTAGAGAGATAGATAGGCAGACGGGCGGGCTTAACGACACTTAATATCAACCAGTCAACTAACTCTTTATGAGCTATTGATAAAGTTGAAACAAACTTAAAGGGTATGATGTGGCTAGCAATATTATATTTTATTAAAATCATACACAAAGATGAGAGAAAGATATAAACAACAAAATAAAATTATGTTTTTATATTAAATAGAATAAGTATTTGAATCTAATTCGAGCATATATGTATTATGCAGATTCTAAGAGAGTGGGAAGTATTCACTTTTTTATAATAGACCAATAGAGAAAAAAATTCAATATACTCAAATATAGATGTATGAATGCGACCAAATATCTCAAATACGAAAAAATTTTCTAGGATCTAATTTGGTATTTAAGCTAGCTACCCACTATAGATGTGACAGAAAACTTTTGAAGAGCCTATTGAAGTATTTTTTCTATCAAAAATAGTTTTATCATGTATTAAAATATCCCTATTTCCATGTTAATGTTATTTTTTGAGTAAGACTATTAAAATTTTTCTTTATAATTTTAGGCAGATAATTATCATAAAAATATTTTTATTAAATTCAAGTAGATATATATATATATATATATATTAATATCATAATTATGATAATAAAAAAAACTTGTTATGGCGAGATTTTTTTAATATTATCAACATTCTTCCTTTTCAAAGATAAATACAAAAATAAAATTATATGAATGAATGTATTAATATTATTTTGTTTCAAATATAATTGGAACTTTTATCTAAATTACTAAAAATTAATATATTAAATTTCTTCCATCTCAACTTGTTTTATAATTTGGTCCTTTTTTTTTTTTAATTTCAAATGAATTATTAATAGATCAAATATGGTCTCACAAAATAAATAATAATATAATAATTAAATTAAGTTAATTGATTAATTTCATGTAAAAAAAATTCCTTTTTTTTTTTTGTTTTTTTATATATATTTACGTAAATATCACATAAATAATTCTTTCCCTCCGGTTGTGAAATGCGTTGAGCGTTTAAAACTTAAACAAAACGCTTTTATTGCACACACAAGAGTCAATCAATAAGGGATAGGGGTTAGGGAGAGTGCCGTCGTCATCGCAACCCTCCCTGTCCTATCCCTATTCCTATACCTCGAATGCCTCTCATCCTCTCTCTCTCCCTTATCCCTAACCCTTTTGATCCCTCCAATCGTGTTGATCCTCACTCGGCTCGTTGCCCGACAAATACATTGACAATCTCATTAGCCCATGGCTCACTTGGCCTCCCTTCTCCACCTCCCTCTTGCTATAATTAGGTGATTTTCAAAAAAAAAAAAAAGTTTTAATTTATTATTTATCTTCTTTAAAGAGTTTCTTGCTCTAATCAAGTTATTGTGATTAAAACAAATATTAATAATTTAATGATGTAAACTTAGAGATGCTTTGAGCTGTGTTTAGTTATATGGTAATGAACTCAATAAAAACAAGACAAATTCAGCCAAATTTATTTATCTTAATTGATGTTTAACGTTTCGATCTTTGCTCTTTTGATAAGAACTAAAGCGAAGAAAGAACAATCAGAGATAGACGATGTCACATAATAGAGAATTCTTTCTTCAACTGAATCTATAGTAAAAATGTCAGTCAAATAATTAAAATTAATAAATTTGTCTTATTTTATTACTAACTTTATTATATAACTTAATATTTATTTAATTTTAGAGGCATGAAAAATTACTCTTAGAAACAAACCTAAAAACTTTTTCAGAAAAGATCTTAAGAAAAATCTGAATTTAGAGGAATTTTACTCCTATAATATTTTTTATATCCTCTAGTAATTTTTTTGTTAAAAGTTTTTTAAAACGCTAATTCAAAGATATCCCTTTGTTTTTTTAAATTAGTTTATACTAATTAATATGAGTTTGTTTTGAAAAAGGTGATGGTTTTCAAAACAATGCCCCAAGAGTAAATATATCTTTTAATTAAATATTCAAGAAAAATTTCGAATCAAAAAATTCTAAAGCATAATAAAATTCCACTTAAGTTATGATTTTTCTTAGGAGCGTAAAATTCCAAGATATAGACAAGTGAGTTTATATGCCATATTGAAATTATTAAAAACATTAAATTTTTTTTGTCTTCAGAGGTCATATTGATTTATTAAATGTTTAAATGCTAGAGTCTAGCTGCTAGACGAACCGTTATCCTTCAATATTTATCCAAATTAATTAGTAGCCAATGTAATCAATATATGTATTATTGTATTATAGCCAAGTTAATCAATATATGTATTATTGTATTATAATTATATAATAGCTCAGGAAGGAAAGTGAACCTTAGATATTGAAGCGGGAACCGAGAAACATTTAAAATTAGATATATTCTATTTTATTAATTTATTTTTCCCCTTGTCTCTTGGTGCAGAGTTTCATTTCACGTTCCAAAAGTCAATGATTTGAATCTCGTCCTGAGCGAAAAAAATTTATTTATATTATATTAGCTGCCAATTAATATAAATAAATAAGGTCGGAGTTTAAATAGCTTCATATGCCGAAAGACTTAAAAAAAAATTATTTTTTACCTATCTCTTAGGTGAGGTCAAGGTCTAACTGACTTTACGTTCCAAGGGTTAGAGGTTCGCTTCCGGTCCTAAGTGAAAAATTTATTTAAATTAAATTGACTCCCAATTAATTTATTTAAATATGAAAGGAGTCCTCAGATGAAGAAAAATACTTTAAAATAATTCTTTTTCGACATTGGAGGAAATATAGACAGTGAAAATTTGAAATTGTAATTTAGATAATAATCATCCGGTACATATTTATTCAAACTAATTCAAATTTCTTTAACCTCAAAGAATTTATATTAATATTTATTTTGTTTTTAATAAATAAAATTGCTAATTCCATCAAATCCCAATAGATGTCTACATATAAATATATAATGGATTTCACATTCATTTTTTTTTTAATGGTGTTGACTTTGGAAGGGAGTGGTGAGAGGAAGGGAGAAGTGCTTTTGGTTAGTCATAGAACCCTCCCTATTATCCAACCCAAAATCCCCCTAATAATCATGTAAATTTAATTTTACTCAGCTTTTGTACAAGTATGTGTGTGTGTGTGTGTACATCTATGGTGGGGTGTGAGTATGTATCATCAATCATCCAAGCTATAAAACTTTTAGAATATTTTATATGGGGTAAAAAATATTATTACTAAATAGGGTAATTAAAAAAAAATCACCACATGACATTTTTATGTCTATCATATATAAAGAATGAATGTCCTTGTCCCCTCTCAAGGTTTAATTATTTTTGTTAATTGATGGAAAAATTTTAAATGTTATTCACAATTCATGTTAACTATAATAATCCTGGATTCTTTAACTTTTTTTTACAAGCCTAATTACTTTTTTTTTTTTTGATATACTAGATGTAAAAAGCTTATTAGTTAAGTTAAACCTTTTTTTAAAGAACGGGAGGGAGGGGAGGGGGGGTAAATTAAATGCATAGAAAATAAAATCTAAAATCGAGGTTCTGCTAATAAGAGATAAAATATGAACCAAATTTCAATTTAATGATAAAACTTGTAGAAATTTGGAGGAATTTAAAAAAAATTGAAAAAATCTTGGTTCATTGAGTTGCTGGAAGTTAGACAACCAAAATGACCAATTCACAAATGGATTTTTTGAATAATTGTTCCTAGTTGGAGATTTCACAATTGCTCATGCTTGGTCCGAACTTAAGGAACTCTTGAGGATTTAATGGAAAAATCCATTAGTGAATTGATCATTTGGGTTGCCTACCTTCCAGAAACGTGAAAACAAAAATAACAATATTTATAATTGTATTAATAAATAAAAGTAAGGCCGGATCAAGGAAATTTTCGGGAAGACAGTTTTGAAACTCCCCCCCCCCCCCCCCAATTGGCTTAATTTTTAATTTATCCTTTTTATCTCTTTATTGCTCCTGAGACTAATGAGTCAGTTAGTTTTCCTCTTTTTTTCATTACAGAATAAATACTTTGATTTTTTATTCAATTTTTACTAGGTTTGAAAGAGCTAATTCCTCGAAAAAATAAAATGGTTTCATCGCAAAAAAAAAAAAAAAAAAAAACTAATAATTAAATTCAGGAAATATACACCATAGTATATATAATCTTAATTCCATAATAATTGGCGTCAATTCAATTTACTTTGCCTGAAAGTATAATAAACAAGAAATTTCTGTCCTAATCATTATATTTACATTTTCTTATAAATATTAAAACAAAAATATTCATTCATAAATTGCATGTTTCAAAATGAAAAATTCCTTTTTCCAACACTATTAATTAGCAAACAAATACTAAATTCCTAACGTTCACAATAATAATAAATAAATCATTCATTAATCAATTGATTAAATTTCAAAATATTAACAAGGCCATCATCATCATCAATTGGAAGTCTCTGTTTCCGCTTCATTGCTAATAAATTTCTTAATTGATGAATAGCAATAAATTAAGCATTTATTAATTGAAAAAATATCTGAAGATAAAGTATAAAGTTGTAGATATTATATATTAAAGCATTTCCTTCTTAATTTATCTCCCATTAGGGAGAAAATTAAATATGTAATTTAAAAGAAAATTTTTTAGTATATTTCACATGCACCATATAATTGAATATAATTAGGGTTTGATTATAAAATTTTGGTTAAAAAAAATAAATATCGCCTTGTGGATAAAGAAATAGAACAAATGGAAAAATGTTTCATATCTCGAATAGAGTCCCATTTTTAGGCGGAGGGTATAAAAAAGCTTCACAAGACGCTATCTCTCTTTTCGCCTTTTGTATATGGCAATATTTTAGGACACGTATGATATCATAAGGTCGGTGGAGAGGAAAAACCAAAAAAGGCCGAGTATTTACTTATTCATTTTGATATACCTGCTGCAATTTTAGTAAATAAAATAAAATCTGTAATTGAAAGACATTACCATATTTTTTTAATTACATTCAAAATGGGAGTAACTCCTTTGACTGATATTCTCTTAGTTTTGAAATAAATTTCCGACTATTTTCAGCTTTAAATGCCTGAAATAATTTTTTAAAAGGACCTCTGATGCAGATCTATCTTGACTGTCTCGTCACGCGGACTATTATACAATAAATATGTGTATATACAATAATTTACAATAATTATTGTGTTGATATTCTAATAAATATATACTATAATTTTTTTTATTCCATTAAGTTCTTTGAATATTTATTTAACGGGAGATCTATCTTGTTTATATGGCATATTAGTTAATCGTTTCGCTTGTTTTATAACTCAATTTTATAAAAATCATCACATGACCGAATGCGAGGGAAAACAATATTTAAAATTTCACTTCCATATTTAGATATTATCTCCAGCGCCATAATTTGTTTATCAAGATTTATGGTAATTTTATAGGAGAGAAATATCAATTTAATACTCGGTGGCTAAAAATAAAAAAAATAAAAAAAAAATAAAAAATAAAACCCTTTCTCTAAAATGTTTACTCTATAAATTTAATAAAGCCATATTACCATAATTGGTTGGGCAGTTTAAGATCACTCAGGGGCGTCAGAGTGGTAGTGATAGAGGGGGTGCGTGAGAGGGGAGCTTCTTAAATCGAGAGAGATGAGGTAATTTAACGCAAAATTGAAAAATCCTCCAAACCCCCGGGAGGTGGTATGATTTGTTGACGATCAACAAAATCTACCTCGAAGCACTCGTTCTCTCTAAATATTGACTTTTTGCCAAGGGTGGGTGGCCGACTCTACCACCATCCACCCTCACTCCCTCCTCCCCCTTGCATTAAATGCTAAACGGGAAAACGGCGTGTATTAAAATGAGATTAAAATCCCCATATGCATTTGCATATTTGACACGTGGTTCGGTCGCTTGGCTGACCAAAAATTCATAACGTCATAATACCAGAGTGGCTTTTTTTTTTATTGTCAATAAAACATTAAACAAAAAAAATATTATTAATAATAATAATATAATAGGAAATATGATCAAATTTTGGATTATATATGATAAAGAGGCAAGTGACAAATTCATATTTCATAATCTTAACTATTATAATTTATGCTAAGACATGCATGGCGAAAAATTAGATTGTGTAAAGTATTATGATGTATTTAATTTGATTCTAGCTAATCATTTTTTATCCGTCAATCAAGAACTATTAGGAGAAACATGCAGGGAAACGAACGTCAGTAGCAAACTTTAGAGTCAACTTCAAATATTTTAAGACTTATAGAAATGTGTGCTCATATTGCTCAATAAAGGCAATAATTCTAGTCTTATTTTGTTTAATATGAGGATGGTTTGATGCAAGGCTGAAACGTCGCCTGCATTTTTTATGTTCTCAATCCCAACAAAACCCTGTCCCTTGGTAAAGGTCTCGCCTCAAGTACTCAAGTTCTCTTCTCGTCCTGAGCGAGAAAAATTTATTTATAACATATTGGCTACCAATTAATATAAATAAATCAGATGCTGAAAAAGACAAAAAAAAAAACCCAATATTATATCTATTTACAGATATACAACATCTAATCTAATAGTGTAATTATTTATTATACTAAACATTCCAATGCTATCTTCTATATTTGGAAGGTCTTAAAGGAAGTCAAAGGACTCCAGAAAAACTTCGACGTACAACACTTGAAAACCCAGTTTTATTTTCAACAAAAGCCTAGGCGCCATCTTTTTTTTGTATTTTTATTAATAATAAAAATTAATTTAAAAAAGCCTATTTAATTATTTATGAAATTTTTATTTAGATATAATAGATGTTATTTTTAAAAAATTTGGCCTACAGAAGATAATGAAAAAAAAATTAAGTTTATTCAAAGCTAAAATTATTTATTAGAATTATGAGAGAGGTTTTGGTCATATGATCATCATCGATCTATTTATTTAGAGATTTTTGAAGCCTGAACCTGGTTCGAATTTAGAACCAAAACGTCATATTTTTTTACATTTTTGTTAAATATAATAAATATTTTTGGCCTCGTTTTGCTCTTCTCCTTAAGATCCATTAATAATATATAAAACAATCTTTTGGCAATTGCCAGGATTGCCAACAAAAATTCCCAAAAAAACAATTTAATAATATTCATGTAGAAATAATGGATGAAAAAAAAAAGTAAAAAGAAATCTAAATTAAAAAAAAATTATTATCATATTCTCTGGTTAATATTTTATGTGTAAGTAATATATTAATATCATAAGCCTTTATTTAGATAGTCAAACACGTTTCTCGTATTAATTTTTTTTTTTAATCAAATGAATTTTTTTAAATTAAAAATAAAAAAATAAATATTTTATAAATTTTTAAATAGATTCTTGGGAATAAATTACATATTAAAGATTCAGAAAAAAATATCTCCAATTTTGGTACTGATTATAGATTACCAATTATAGAAAATAGCAAATTACTTTTATGAGACGTTGCTAATTTTTTTTTTTTAATGTATTAACAAAAAATTTTTGACCATGGGAATATATCATAAAAGAAACGAATAAACTGTTATTTCCATTAGTCGTAACTGTACCAAAATGTTAACCAAATTCAGATATTTAAGTCTGATTTAATTATATTCTTTTAGGTGAGACGAGTTATATGGCGGTCACATTATTTTAATCAATTGGTCATGATATGTTAAAAAAAAATAAAAAAATGCAAGACCCGATTAAGTGAGATTAGAACGAAATTTGGGCCGGCCTAAGGAAATTTTACATTATGTATTTAGCCAATTAGTTTCTTTCCGGTAGAGTTATAATATTTTTATTTAGAAAATTTTTTTTCGGTGCCGTCGGTAGTTAGCCCGTCCTTAATCAGCTCCTAAATCCAAATGATCAAAATCTACCACAATATATTTCTAACAATTTTAATGAGTGTGCATTTATAAAATTAAGTGATATATTTTAAATAAGTCTCTTTGATGCATTACGCTCGTAATATAATTAATTAATCTTTTATTTATTCCAAATGGCTATTCGCTTCACCTCTCTAAGATTGGCTACAATCAATTTGTATTGATATATTTATCGTATATATATGTTAAGGTAATTGGTTACTGGCGTCAGTTTATACATTGATCGATTCCAATTAAGGCTTCGACGTCAACAATAGGAGCTGACTACGTCACTCCCATCCCCTACTATTATTATTAAATAAATATTAAAGCTACATTGTAAGCTTTTTAACCTTCATTAGTCAATAAAAATGATTTATCCGCGCGTTGGGTTTTATAAAAAAGGAAAAAATTAAAAACTGTATTGTATTTAATAAAAATAAATTTAACTTAAGTGAAATATTTAAAAATAAAATAAAAAAAAAAAAAAAAAAAAAAAAAAAAAACGGTTATCTGTGTTTTTATTCAATTGAGAGGGAAAAAAAGGTTAAAAACTATATTTGAATTTGAATATATTAAAGTAAAACAAATAAAAAAAGAATTCGGTGCGTTTTTTAGAGGGAGTAGCTGAATGAAAATAAAGATTATTAACATAATTATTATCATGTTGTTATTATTATACTATAAAAAAGTTATTTAAAAATTAAAAAAAATTAGTTTAAATAAAAACTCCTGAACAGAGAACAACGGTTCTTATTAGGTCGAAAGATTAACAACAGATTAGCTATTAATAACGATATTTGAGATCCTCGGTCCCTTAACGCTTAGTTAGCCCATATACGTATGTTAAAGAAAAAATATGGAAAATATGGTGAAAAAATGAAGTAGTATGACAAAATACTATGTTCCGCCAAATCTGAAACATTTCTAAAAAAAAAAGTCAAATAAAATTTTAACAGGGTTCAGATACCTGCCGCTTTTATCGGGTTCACTATACATCACTATATTCGACAAATATTTCGGCTAGCATCACGTTGGCCATCCTCAGTTCCACAATGTGATATTTTAAGTGAACCTGCGCCCTTTAGTTATATGAAAGATTCTTGGATAGGTGAGGGACAGGTAAACAATGAAACGATTCAAACCCTTACACAATCTGCCCAGTTATATCTCACTTATAATAAAATTTTAAACTGCTTTTAACTTGTTTTGAGGTCCGCATTAATGTTATCGCGCCTGAGCCTCGATAACCAGAAGCCCTGATTTGATATCTACTCTAATATATTTATGACAGTTTATTAATGATTCAAATTATCGACTTGTTGAGAATTTGTTCAAATTATATTTTAGCGATTATAGTGTTTTAACATTACCTTATATTAATTATTATTCTAAAAATTTAAAGTGTTTACCTAAAGAATATTATTGATACTATGGTTTAATAAATAATTCTTTTTTATTTTCAAAAGATTTTTTTTTTTGGAAATTACTCTATTACAATTTTTTGACTATGAAGTCATACTTTATAAAATTGGTAATAAGGGAAGAAGTTTTTCTAAAAACAATGGAAGAGAGGTTAGAGATATTGTCAATATTGGATATCTTAAAAGCCAAAGGATGTGGGTTCGGTAGAATTAATTGAAAATTCTAAGTTTAGTTTTTCAAAAATTATAAAATTTATTATAACAAATACGCGAGGAGGATTGTTATAGAGCTAAATATTTTTATCATAAAAATTATTATTTTTTATTAAATCGTTTTGACAACCCAGTTATTCGAAAGTAATATTATTAACGAATTATTGTAAAAAGATGGGTCCAAGAGCAAAGATAGACCATTATAAAAAATATTTTTTATTCAGATTTGAAATATTTGATTTAATAATTGCAGGTGAATATACTTTTGAATCAGAAGTGAGGCCAAAATTTCAGAAAATAAATTAATATAATAATACTATACTTATTGGCAGTCAATAAATAACCCCTTCTCTGGATCTTCTTGCAAACAGGGTCATAATAATTTTTTATCACCTTTCTGATAAATCTTTTTTAAAAGGTGAAATTTTGTCATATATTAAAAATATTAATAAAAGGATTTCTGAGAAGAAATATTTATTAAGCTCATTAAAAAAAAAAAAATTAAAAAGATAGAAGAGATAATCTCACTATATAAATATTAATTAAATAAATAGGGGAAATAACTCCTTGTAAGAAAGAGAAATTTATTTTTTAATTTGGTTTGTAGAGTCTAATCGTTTTAGGCTTTTTGAATTATATTATTGTATAAGTGTTCGGTAACATATTTTTTAGTTATAGCTTTAAAGAATATCGTAACATAAAATGGACCACAAGAAAGCTGAATAGGGAAAAATTTATTAGCGTCAAACGGTTTAATAATGATATGCAAACAAAATTTTTGAAGTATCATTTTTTTTAATGATTCAAATTTAATTCTTATTATTTTTAGTAAACTTAAAATTAAAAAAAAAAAAAAGCGTTAAATGGAAACCCTTTTTTTCTCTTAGAGAACCCAACTAGATTTTAATTTGTTTGAATTAAATCCTAAGGCAGATAAGGGTAAAAGGTAGAAATGCTTTAAAAAAATGTAAATAATAATTTTAGTGTTTTGGTAAAAAGTTAAAAAATTCACTAGCTAGAGGAAATTCTAATCATGCTTTTTTTATTTAAGTTTAAGTTGTGAATGATTCTAATAATTACTCTATATTTTCTCTTGGACACACAGACTAATTATATTTTAATTAATTAAACCCATAAACATTTTAATATATTAAAAAATAGGCCTATTGAATAAAATCATAGAAAAAACTGATTTAATTTGTCAAATGATAAATTTTGAAAAAGTGTATATTTTCATTTAAACAGTCACTCAAAACTTAACTGAAATTTTATTAAGGATTTAGCATTTTAAATTTTCTAATTGCCTATTTCAGGGAGCGAACTTCTTTCTTTTAATTAGATGCTCTTAAGAAATTTTTTTAATTTAAGAAATTTTCAATTAAAATAAATAAAAAATAATGCCTTGTATTTTTTAATAAATTTGTATTTTAACAATCGTATCTTCGTCATACCTATGTTTTAAATTATATTAGAATAAATAAATGACATAATTCAGTGATATACCATTTTACACTTCTGACAAATATATGATCATAATATCGAAATGTTTTCACAATTGTTAAACTTTTAATAAAAAATAACTTTATATTTTTTTCTTTTTTAATTGAAAATTTCTTTAATTAAAATTTGTCTTAAAGAATCTAATTAAATGTAGAGAAATCAGAATTGGTCAATTAAAAATTTTTAACTTAAGAAATCCTTAATAAAAAAGTGAAATTTTTTAAAGGTTTTCCTCAGTTTCTGAACAGAGTAATTTTTGATACCTGTCATAGATCTAAATTGAGGAATAACTAATGACATGTCAAGATGATTTGAATCCTGATCAAAAAATAATAAAGAAAATTAGGGTTTTTGGGGCTGTCGAACGGTACCTTTAGGGGTGAGTGGTGGCACAGGTCGTGGCTTGTCAGTGCCGTTGAGCGGCGGTTCTCGGAAGGGTAGAATAGCGGCGGTGCCGACGGTGGCGCGAACGCCGCCAAGTTTAGCTGGTGGCGGTGGAGGTGGTGTACGACCCGCCGATGAACACGGAGACACGTCTCTACTTCGGGTTGTTAAATTAAGTGGTTGATCGGCATTTGTGGGCGCTACTAGTTCAGGTTTAGGTTCACGACTCCAGCCGAGGATATCAGCGATACCATGTGGTGTGGGTGCTTTGGGCGGTTTGGCATACACGTGGGGATGCCAAGAACCACTATTGGTTACACTACAACCGGGTGGTGTTGGCGGTCGCGGTGGTGGTGGTGGTGCCGGTGCCGGGACCGGTATCGGTACCACCGGCACCTGTGGGACACTATTATTACCATTCTCGGTGGTGTCAGTTTCACGCTGTTTGGCGGACACATTATTGTTGTTATTGTTGTGGGGCTCGGGCTGGTGCTGCATAGTTGCCCCCACTTGCGGCACTGCACAGAGACTCATACACGCGGTGGCAGGCGGGCCCGCGTCTGCCCCACACACAAGACACCACTCACTAATACGTTGTGCACAGGCCCGAGGTCGGCCGATCACTGAGCGCGCGGCGGCGCCTCCACCAACGACGCCCCCACCACTTGGGCTTTTTACCACCCCTCCTGGCCTGCCTGCCTGCTTGTTGATAGTTGGCTGACGCCCCTCCCTCCAGGCCACCCCATCAACCTAAATTACGTCGCGCACACTTTGTCGCTATTACGGTACTAGTGGGTCAAAAACATTGACTCCACAAACAAATCGTGTTATCTCATATCTAATGACAAAAATATTAATGTATTATATATATATATATATCCTACTCAATCAAACCAATTACTTAATTCATTTATTGTTTAATAAGAAGATATACGGTATATGGCTAGATCAATTGCAGAGTGAATAGAATGGACGGGCAGCCAGGAGTGAAGAAAAAATTGTCTTATTTGTATACATTTGGAGCGACAATTGCGCTCTTCATTCTGACACCTAATTTTGTTCCGATGAGCACGATCGGCGTTCGAAACGTCGACAAGAGAATTTTTTTTCTTCATTCTTGGCTACCCATCGATTCCATTCTCTTTGCATTTCTTGTTATTATTATTATTATTATTATTATATTGTTATTTTTATTTATTTATTTTTTTGAAGGCTTACAAGCGCAGATTGGTATATATTTCTTTATAAAATATTTATTTCACTCCCGAAAGAGACTATCACAAGCAATTCATATCTGACTTGCTGGGGATCAAACTCTCACTCTAGATCCAAGGATCAGATTTATGGAAAATAAATAAATAAAAAATTTTGACAAATTCTCTATCAATTTGTAAAAATAATTATGTTTTGTTTAAAACATGAAATTGTTAAAAGTCTATATGGTCAGAATTTTAAAAAATCGGGAGTGGCCTCCCTTTATATAGGTGAGTTACCACGATTTTTAGAAAAACGTTCAAAGTACTAGTTCTGGTTGCGGGAAATAGCCCAAAAATTGAGAGAGGTCTATGAGTTTCCTGTAATGCACATATGTAAAATTTGGTTCATCTATATTAAAACGTGCTCTAGTTATCTTGTTTAATTTAAAAGAATTATGTCCATTTTTTAGTATATTTATGCTTTATTAATAATTATATTAATTCTATTCTATTTAAAAAAAATTCTCAACTTTTGTGTGCTTAATCACATTGCCTAATAATGTAAAGTTGAAAAAAAAAAAACAGATGGTGTGAAGGTGGAAGAAAAATATCTCAAATAAAAATTATGATTCAAAATTTTCATTCGATTGCTTTGAGGCCAAGTTACCCCAATTAAAATCCACATATTTAACATTAATTAAATTAGCATATTCAATGTTTTGGATTTTATTGCATAATTAATCATAAATAATATTTAACCTTAGGCTTAGAAAAAAAAAACAAATAACATCAATATTTTCATTTAATTTATTATTTTAAATATATTTGAATTATTTCTGGAAATAAAAATAATTTGCGAGGTTATTAAAAAAAACACCGTCTCTTCTGTTTATGTATATTTTAAATTTTTTAAATAAATATTTGAGCGAATTACTCAATATTATTATACTTTATTAATGCAAACAAATTAATTTAAATAGTCTATTAAATTTAAATTAGAATTTAATTTATCCATAGCGATTGCGCTTGGATTCATTTAAATTAATATGTGAATTTGAAATTGTTGTTTTAGATATTTATTCCACTACTTTATGGGTGAAAAAAAAAAAATTATTTATCACTAATAATTCCTCCCTTCATAAATAAGTCATTGCTCTTTTATTTTAGATAATTAATGGCATGGACCGACAATTCCACTTCGTCTACTACGCTAATGAAAATCCAAAATATATGTATATCTGAAATTGAAGAAAGAATATAGGTATATATCTATTAAAAAATTTTAGATGAGAGGTAAAGCTCTTGTTCCATGAACTAGTCACTTTACGTTTAGAGTGCTAAAATTTATTTAAATTATATTGACTACCAATTAATTTCAATAAATATAGATGGGCAATTGTTATCGTAAATGCACAATGGAATGATCTGATGCTGAAAAAGAAAAAAATCTTGAAAAAGGATCAAGAATTCTCTCAAAGAAAGATCTTTCTATAAATTTTTTAAAAATACTAATAATATTAATATATATATATATATATATAAAATAATAATTCTATAATATTACGAAAACCTAGAAGAAATCTTGATAAATGTAATGTTAAGTTTGGTATAAATGGTATAAATTGGTATAAATGAAAAAAAAAATACTCAAGTCTTAAAATGTAACAAGATAAATGACAAACGATTCATTCAAATCAGTCACTCAATGTCTGCTTGTGAATTGAATATTTTTTATTTTTATTTATTGTTTGTTTTTCATCTCAACGCGCAATAAAATGAAATATGATCCATGATCATCAACAGCAGTTTTGTTAATTTATTCATATTATTAATTATTTCCAAATAACCGGACAGCAGCAGAGGCAATGCTTTATAAAATATGACTATATCCCTTCTCCCCCTCATCCCTAATTTCCCTATATTTCTACACATACACTCAACCAAGAGAAAGAGAGAGAGAGAGAGAGAGAGGATAATTGATTTCATCGAAATGATTTGATTTTAATTTTCCAATAATTTTTCAGCCGTAATTAAATAATTTTTATTAATAGAGCGTTAAAACGTTAAATGATTAAAACATCGATCGGAAATAAGATGGGTATTCATGTTTAGAAAAAAAATTTATTTACATATTTATACAAATTTGTTTTAATAAATTTTATCGAATCCTTAAATATTAACAATATCAAATTTAAGAGGCCGGCTCATATGAGGTAATAGATAATCTGATTTTTATTAAGTAATAAAATTTTATAATAGAAGTCAGGATCAACAATAATACAACCATGGTTGCTAAATAAAAAATTCAAAATTGATAAGTTATGAACGATGTTTACTTGTTGAATAATTTGTCTAATTTGATAGTCGTATTTATGCCTAAAGGGGATCAGTATGTTTAGTAATATATAGCAATGTATATCCCTCCCCCAATGGCCAAAAGGTTAAAGATATTGACACTGTCAATGTTGATAATCTTAAAAGCCAAGGGATGTGGGTTCGGATCCCAGACAGTCCGATGAAAATTTATTTGTATCAATTGATACTAATTGATATAAATAAATATGCTTGTATTACATGTAAATAATAAATATTGTATATCGTTTCAAGTCTATATAAGGTCTTAGATGCCGTAAAGACTTAAAAAAATCAATATATACATATTTATATAAGAGACAATTATGTTAGTTTATGGTAGTCTCATTCGTGTGCGAGTGATGAATGTTCTGAATTGAGCATCCAAAGGCTGCCTGCTCCCCTATTATAATCATTATACAGCAACAACTCCTTCTTTCAATAATAAAATTTATTGGAACAGATATAACTTGAGAGAAATCAAAACGTAGAGCTTATACATAATTGTTAATTGAAGTCGTGTAAATTTAGAAGATACATATACAAGTACACGTACTATAAGGAAAATTGTCATTTATTTGGGGGTGGAGGGAGGGAGGGGAGTAAAAATAAAATTATTTATAGAAAAATGCTAATTTTTTAATTAAACAGACATTTTGGGAATAAAAATGTTTAGGTTGTTATATACCTAATTTTCTCCTGTTTCGTCAGGGCATAATTAGAAATGTGGATCCTACTTTATTGGAA
>JAAAKE020114772.1:0-16176 GCA_010014785.2 Anisolabis maritima
GAAGAGGAATTAGAGATAGGACATCAAATAACTTCACAGGGACCTGATAGATGGTAGTCAGAGGTCGACTGGCTTTGAGGTGTGTCTCGGTCCACAAAAGTAAATAAACGACGGTGGGTGGGTTCAAATGAAAGAAAAACAAAATTTCAATATACAAAAATTTTCTATTTGTAAATGTATATAATTATTTTTGTTTGAGAAAAAAAAGAAGCTACCACTCCACTGGTTAAATTTTTTACACTAGAAGCTCAGCTCGCTTTCGAGCCCCCCCCCCCCCCGCTTAACTCTCTTGATCGCCTTACTCTTCTATGATAATTTTTTTCGCCCAATTTAGAGTCGAGAAAAGAGTGAAGGCCAGGTAAAGTATCTAGTAAGTGACGCATGGGTACTACTCCTCGCTTCTTTGAAGAGATTTTTTGTGTTCATATCTTGGACATTTTAATTATTTTTATGCTCTGTGCAACATTAATTGAAAATTGCAGATTTGATAATGTATATAAGTACACTTACATAGACAAACTTTTTTTATCTATATAAATATACTTTGTATAGGCTGTCCCTGTTCTAATAAATAAATATGTATAGAGCTATATAATATAAAAAGAGTATGAGAAATTGAGTTTCTTGGGTGGCTAGAAACGTGGGCCACTCAAAATATGGTAGAAAAATAAATTCTGGTGTGTCCACCACAAAACCAACCGTTTTTTTTTAAATATTATCAGCTTGTGGATGTGTAGAGGAAATTTTTTAAATTTTAATATCAAATATAAATATCTCATTTGGATTTTTTTGGCACAGAAAATGGGAGTTTTCTGATATTATTTTTCTTTCCTTGATATGTTGTCATGTTAGAGGCAAATTGTTTACTTTTAATAAACCATCATCTTTTAACAATGCTAAGATCTGAATCTTAAATATAGCCCTGTCCCTTGGTGCAGAGGTAGAGGTTTCACATCACATGCCAAAGGTCAGTTGTTCGACAGAAATGTATTTATATTATTTTGGTTACCAATTGATATAAATAAATAAGGGAGGAGTCTAAAAAGAAAAAGACTTAGCAAAAAAAAAAGCTTAAACTTATGAAATTTCATTAAGATCCGTTCAATGTTTCTCTAGATATAGAGGCAGGTATAATGCTAAACACACTTCATAATAAGAAGAAATTTAGAAAATATAATTTTCAAGATTTTACAATTTTATGAAAAGAAAAAAAATGAGACACTCGCTGGATTCAAGCCCACGATCTCCTAGAATTACACTGATGAAAATAACTCATTTGTCAACGTGTTAGAAATTCTATCTAATTAAGTGACAAAGTATAAAAAAGCTTCTTACTCTTAAATTTTAATGTGATAAATTATTTTGTGAAAGCGAAATATCATCATCCATTAGAGATATGAAAAATATGTCTTGCCAATCAGAATCAATTATAAATAAAAAATAATTTTGCATTTTGATTTATTGATTAAATCAATTTAGTACAATTCAAAATCTCTAGCCATTTGTTGATCCCGTCTTCTATACCCTTCCATAACTGTCCGTCTGGTCTTCCCATCTTCCATCATCATATTCCAATTCGTATTAATTTTTGGCGTCTTTTTAGCTAAGCGTGTCACATAATTCTCGGCACGTTCATATTGTCGATGCATTCTTAAGTACATATCGGACATGTCTTCTTCCCATTTGGCTTTAGATATAGGAACTGGAGCGCCTTTGGAGAACAAATGAGCCAAAGCGGTTTGCCAAGCTCGTTGTTCAGCCAACTTCTGTTGTTTCTGTTGTTTAAGGTGCTCTCTTATTTCTTCTTTTTCGTCTTTAGAAATTTTCTCGTAAGCCATCTTCTCAAATTTTAGTAAACGCTTTTTTGTTAGGAGGATTTTCACTAACCGTTTGTTTTCCTGAACTTGTAGGTCCGCTTCTACTTTTTCTAACCATTCATCAAAAGAGCCTTTGAGAAGAAATTTTTTTTTAACTGTTTGTTTTTTTTTGCTCTCCTCTTCTTCCGATCTTATTTTATCTTGTTTTGCTTCTTCATCATACACTTCTTCTTCAACAACAAGAGTTGCCCCTCTCTCATTCTCTTGTTTAGCATTCCATTCTTTTAACCAATTTTCATATGTTTTAAAAAAATTTAATTCCCGTTGAACTAAATTTTTGAATTCTTCTATATTTTCAGGATCTCTAAATTGTTCACTTTCAGGTACTTTCAATACTCTCAAAAGGCCATTATTTTCAGTTACAGCAATCACATTTTGCGGCATGTCTAAATAATGACAAAAAATTCCTGTGATAACGTTGTTGCTAACGGCCTGTACCAAAGTAGGGCGATCAGTGTGCAAGAGAAGATCCCAGAACTCAAACTTGCCATCTGTTCGCATAAGATAGTAGGCACTTGCTTTATAATTAGACCAGCCACAAGAGGTGTAGCATATTTGTGAGCGTTTCCAAAAGACAGGTTTTCTCATATCACGCTCAGACCAAATAGCGTGAATTTTTCCACCCACTGTTAATAATATTTCTGGCATAAATATAGATCGTTCGATTTTGTAGACAGGCCCATCATGAAATTCCGTTGAGTCTTCCCAGACGATAGTTTCTGAATTAACAGCAGCGCCAGTACTGATTTTACGCCCTTCCCAGGGGCTTACCGACACTCGCCCATCAAAAGTTCCAAAAGCAAGCGTTTGATTGGGCTCTAAAGGTTGAATAACGGGCTCATAAACTAAACGCGCTTCACTTAGGCTTAGATCGGGATTGCATTCACTCACTAAGCGGTAGTTTATTCCAATATCTGTCTGAATAAAATGAATAACCAATGAAATATATTAATTATCTTTATGTATTTCAAATGAAATTTAAATAATAACTGTTAAACTCCGTTCATATTGCATCGGCATTTCTCAAACAAGGAATTACTTGAAAAAGTGAAAACCATTAAAAAACATTAATTTAAACAAATTTATCATGATGCATGAAAAAAAAGAAATTAGCTAGGCTATTTTGAAGTCAAAAAGATAAATATAAATAAATAATAGTGTTTTATATAAGGCCTCTTATACATTTTGATTAAAGTGTTATACGATTCAAACGTTTCCCACAGACATTACAGGCAATACTTCCATCGATCATCGACGAAGAGACCGAATCCTCGAAATAATTGCCCCACCGATAACATACTTCAACAACATCATCTCCGACGGCCTTAATGAAATTACTTCATCAGAGAGGTTGTATCAAGGCTCGAAAGATTCGAAACGTCCTCCTCCTAAGCAACGAGGTCCCGAGGGAGGATCTCCAATGCACGCTACAGGCCCAAACGTACAGAGTCACTCCAACACCAAGCAGCGGCGAATTTGCTGATATCATTAAAGGTTTGGAGAAAACGCCCCATGCGCAAGCCAACGGCAGGTGCCCGCCCGGGCCCTCCACTTCATCAAAACTGACCCCAACAACGCAGATATCTGATTGACACAGCGACATTTGCCTGTTGCTGCGAAAGCTCTTCTCCAACCCTCGGTACAATTACACCCTCTTCACGACGAACGATTCCGTAATACAAGTCGCCTTGGGACCACAGCCATCAAACCAACAAACACCTGGGGCAGCATGTAAGGAAGATGTCCATGTATCCCCCCTCAGAACCGGTCTACGGCGAACCACTCCGCCTAGCAGGGGAATTCTTTACCTAGACCCAACAAACTGATTCGAGCAGCTTATTGGACAAATACGCCGCAGCATGGAGACACTCAGCCCGAAATAAACCTCACGGCAGGCCAAAGACGAAGCTTCGTTCACAAAGGGCGTTGAACGATTCCACTCACTTCTTCCACAGGAGAGAGCTTGTTTTATTCATCCACAATGCTGCGCCTCGCCCTTGTTCTGTCATATACGGGCCAGCTGCTCCGAGAAGACGTTCAACATCATTGTGTCATATACAGTCATTACATGACTGTGGTACGACAATCTCCAAAGGGCGGGAGTGTAGCAACACACATGTGACGAATCCAGCAAAAGCATACATAAGTGATGGGTTTTCTTTAGTTGTTATTCGACCGTTAGATCAAACCCATACATGCTGATAAAAGAGATCCAGAGTCCTGAGACGCTCAGTCTGTCTCTCTCATTACCTGCCTAGATACAAAGTTCATATCACCTTATCTTACCTTGTAATGTCTACGAATAAATTGTTGTTTTTTTCAGTCCCTTCGGCATCTGAGGCCATAAAGACTTTAAACGATACACAATATATATTAATTATTAAACATGTACACTTCTTGGCTTTTAAGTTTATCAATATTCACATTCAATATCTTTAACCAGATCTCTCTCGACGGGGGGTGGGGGTGGATTTTTGTGGTGAATAAATTTGCTTGTTTTATTCATCCACAATGCATTCCACAAATTAACATACCGTCAAAAGACTTTTAATTGCTGGCTGTAATCGTTTTTACAGAATTTTGGATAAGATGTAATTGCCCAGTGGTGTAGAGGAAGAGATATCGCTTCACGTTCCAACGATCATAGGTTCTCTTCTCGTTCTAAGTGATAAAATTTATTTAAATTTTATTGGCTAGATAATGATTGAAATAAATATGAACGGAGTCTAAATGGATTCAAATGCCGAAAAAGACTTAAAAGAAAAAAGTTTTTGTATGTATAATGTTATAATGTATGTATGATATGATCAATAAGACGTTTTGCTCAATTTTATTGACTCATAATGTCATCTAATCCTAAGACACATTATAAGCTATAATGAAATAACTCCTCGTTATTCCATCACGATCTCTTAATTACTGGCTGAAACTGTACATGTTAAGATATTTTCATTTGTATATCGTAGCTGCGCAAGTGTCCTTAGGTTATTTTCCCAAACTTAAGATGTTTTCGAATCACTGCTCTGAGGCACATTCAGAGCAATGATTAAAAAAGCCAATAATGCACACACTTTCAATTCGCAGTTTCCTCAATCATCGCTCCATTTAATCAAGGGTACAATTAGGGCAGATGACATCTGCATGTGGCTTATATGTCAAACAAAAATTTAAGGTGAATGAACTGCCACTGAGAATAGATGAATTGGAATTGCACTTGCATTTCATATGACCTATGTGACATTATATCTAGTTAGAAATGATGAATTTAGCACTAAGTTTATTAGTAAACGGTCAAATTTAAGGGATACAAAAAATTTAGCCAGAAGCGAAAAGCAAAAATGTAAATAATCCGACAAGTATATGATCAATGAGTTCAAAGTGACGTTATGGCATTTCCCATTATGTCTCAGGTCAGTGTTAATCTTTTTCTTGAATATAAATGGACATTATGGATATTTCGGACAATCTCTAAATTGTTTTTATAAATCTCAGATTTATTTTGGAGCAAAAATTATACATTTTGCTTGCATATGTGACAGTGTTTATTCTCAAAATAATGAAAATAAAAAAATTGCAAAAAGTAAATATGGTGGAATGTGTAGAACGAGAGCATCTCAGCGAAGATGGACCTGCATTTCTAATTCTGGATACTTGCTTATAATTAGCGATGATGGCGAAACGTCTTATTAATCTTAGTGCATTCAAAGGCTTTTTCTTGACAACTGTCATATCAGGTATAAATTTGTATATAAAATATATCTAAGACCTCAAAGAAAAAGTAGCTAAGTCAAAAAATCTATATATAATAATTAATTCGATTTACCTACTTTTTTTACTAGGTCATCAAGATGAAATAGGATATTTTTGTTTACCTTGGCCATGGTTGAAAGCAAAAGATTGATATTTTTCTTGCTCTCGCATTGCATTATAATCTTATATATAGGTTTAAATTTTCTATTTAAGATAGCAAACGGTGATTGTTTAATAGGTTTTAAATATTGTTTATCAGGGGATTTATCATCTTTTTCATCTTCTTCTAATTTATCTACATCCAAAGTGGACTTTTTTTTACTAAATTCGTTTAATGAAGACTTCAAATCCCAAAATAAAACTTGTCCATCATTCGAGCAAGTAGCAAAAATTAATGAATTTTTTTCAGATGATTTGAGTAAGCCCGAAGGCTGAAGTGTGCATGATGGTGGAATCCAAACAATATCGGAAATGACTAACATATGAGAAAAATCGATTGCTGATGTCGCTGTGGGAGTCGGAATATAAGTAGAACTCTTGATTGATTTCATCCAATCCATCTTTTTTTTCAGTGCAAGTTTAAATTTTATTTGATCTGAAGTTAAGACGCGTTGATGCTCTGCTTTCTCCAAACTCTTCGTCAGATCCCACATTATTACTTGGCCGTTATTCATGCCACCAATTAAAATATTTGGATTATATGGGCAATATTTTATGCAGTAAACTTCTCTTGGACACTCGAGGATCAGTGTAGGGGTAAGTGAATTTAAAAATGTCCATATAAGCACAAAACTTGGGCTATAGATCAAATGATGAACAAAATCATCCAATTTTTTATGAGCCCAATTAACAAATGTAAAATTTTGATTGATATAACTAATAGCACATACCCCTGTTAAGGTTGGATGCCAACACAGACAAGAAATTGATTTTCCTGGAACATGAGTGATATCCAAGAATGTTTGATATTCGATATATCTTATTTTTTCTAAAGGTCTTGTGTCTTCAATAGAACGAATAATCTCTTGATAATCATTTCGATAAATATTATATCTTTCATTGAATACCACAGCTTCAGTCATTAAATCGGAGAAATGGTCAAGAATAGGTCGAGGAATAATTGTTTCGCTCCAGACATCCTCTTGGTACTCGAATTTATATTGTTGGGCATTATTATGCTTTGTAAATCCAGCAGTTTGCATTCCAGTTTCGACGGTAAAGGGACAAGCTTGAGACCCTATAGAAATTCGGCTCCGATAAATGTTTTCTTTAGGATTACGCAAATTACCAAGAAAGGCATACATCAATTCATCTTTACTTGAGTCCATGTTGCTCCATTTTTCAGATGAATTTAAGTCTTTGAAACTGGCATCAGCTTCGACAATAAATTTTGACCGAGTATTCTTGACTATACTTTCGTTCACTTCCTTATCGCTCCCTAAAGGACGCCATCTTATAGGCTCTAAAAGGATTGCATGTTGAACTCGAGAATTAATCTCGCATTCCAGATTTTCTCGAAACTTCTGTACATGATCGTAAGATCTTTTTGTCGTACAAACATAGAATTCATTTGGAATATCAGAATTGCCATCATAATAAAACAAAAGATTTGGTCCCAGATATGTAGCCAAATTTGCTCTTATAACAAAAAATTCACTTTGCTTTTTTTTATCCGCTATATGTTGATCCACTAATGTTTTTGGGACCATCTTCCAAGGTTCGTCTGGTGAAACATCAATACCTACTTCACATTCAAGAAATTTTTGAGTTTCAACAGACATTTGAAAACCGCCATGAACGCCTTCGATATAAAAAGGAACATTAGAATTAAAAAATTTTGTTTTGGTTTTAAAAGCTCTTCTCTTTTTTCTACTAATAACTTGAGATGGCGTTAATGAGTCAAATTCATAATCACTAGCTGTATATTCACTAACTGAGGGTACAATGGAAGTAGACGGGCTCTCCAAATATTCAGTTTCAGTAGGCGAACTAATAACTTCTAAGGTCTTAGTAGTCGATTCGCTCTCCATGTTTTGATAATATATAATAAGTAAAATATATCAACAATATCTATAAATAAACAAACAATATATATAAAGAAAATTAAAAATCAACACATGATTAAAAAAACTAATATCTATGCATAAATGCAAAATAACAATTTTTTTAAAGCTATTTGGATCTAAATTAAAAAAAAATGAGATTCACTAATACCATAGCTGTTTTTTAAATGAATGGCTAAAAAAATATAATTTTCTTCTTTTGCCTTTTATAATAATTTAACAGTGTTTTAATGCTGAGCATTATCTTAGTGAGAAACATTTAGCGATGAAAAAATTTGCCAACAAGGGATGCCAATAGAGTGAACACCCAAAAATAGATTAAATATGGTTTACTAATTTGGGGGCGATGAATTTCTTGACATGTCAACTATTTAAGCAAGAAGCGTGATCTAATCAATTACATTTTTGTTTTTTTAATCAAGTTAACAAGATTGCATCCCCTTGTTGGGGTTTTTAAAAGTATAATTGAGTACAAGTGCAGTTATATCACAGGAATTAATAACTCACAGTAGTGATATTTCTTTCTTGTGGAGGTTGAGAGTGAGACGAGTTCTTAGTACAGTAGTAGAACTTGGGACATTATTTTCAAAAGCACCACCTTTTTCAAAACAAACCCCTATTATTCAGTATTTGTTATAGGCTAGTCATTAGCCATTCGAGTATGCTCGCCTCTAGCTTGCTTCTAGTATTATGAGAGTTTCCAATCGGGCGTACTAGATGGTAATGTAAAAAGTAAGATGTAAGCTTACTAGGGAAATCATTTTTCTCTCTTATGTATTGGAGATCGCGAGATGATGTTTTTAGTGGGCCAAAGTGTCTTGGTGTAACGGCAGCATATTTGCCGCGAAAATGGTTCAAATTTGGGAGACACCAAATATTATATGCCCAGTCAAAGCAATCATCTCTCACTCATTTATCAATTTTAAAATCAAGAAGCAATATACAGTTATTTATTATGTACTCAAAGTTGCTCATATCCTGATCTGAAAACATAAAACTATCAAAGAATTTAATTTTCTTTATTTGGCTCTAGATTCTACATCTTTTTAAAAATTCTCTCTAAGTACTTATAGAATTTCTATTTATTTTTCTTTTAATCATATGAAGAAGCACAAAGAATTATTCAGGGAGCCCAAATTCTGTACAATCAAGCACAAAATCATCTCGAAAAATGTTTTATTTTAAACGATATGTTGGCTGGTGCTTTACATTCTATAGGATGTTGTTTGAAAACCACCAACTATTTCAAATAAAACCATATCGGTCGATAATTATTATACAATAAGTTTTTAGGCTTGTTATTGATAAAATATATATATATATATATATATATTGCAAAAGTTCGTACCCGATATATATATATATGTTCTGGAAGGTTTCCGCGGTTGGTTGTATGTGAAATAATGTTTTCCATATATATATAGTAATTTAATAGTATTGAAAGAAAATAAAATATAAAAAATACGAACGTCATAATTGAGCTTGAATTTGTTCTCAGTGTTTTCTATTTGTTGAGCGATGGCCGTTTTTCTCGCCTGTTCTTTACGGGCATGCTTTGCTTTGGCACCAGGAAGATTGTCAGTGCAACGTCGACACAACCACTCAGTTTCATCATCATCACATCTTCCGACAACAGTAGGCTATTAAAAAGATTAAAAATTGATTTTATTTCATTTTATTAAACTATTGAAATAAATTTAAAGGGACTATTTTGGCCATTTTACCACCATTCAAAAAAGATTTCAAAAAAAGGGTTTAGCCTTAAGCCACTCACCCTAAACAAGACCAAATTAGATGACGGTTTGTCGGATCCTAGAATGAAGCCCCACACTGATATGTGTTTTATTTTGTTTCTAAGGCAGAAATAATGGCAAAAGAAGAGATCAGATAAAATTTCAAAAGGCCCAACCATTGATGTCCTTTCTATGGTTGTCAGATAGAGTATTAGACTGGGATCCAGGTCAACTAACCTTAAGCCTCTCTCCCAAAAAAAAAAAAATTAAACTAAAGAGACAATATAAATTAAAATATGTGAAACAATTGCAAATAAAAATGTTAAAATTTAATAAAAGCAACTTGGGTTCATCTAGATAAAAATTCCTGGATTTGTTATTGATGGTGGCATAATATAAAATAGTCCAAAAAAATGAGTTTTTTTAAAATTTGTATACCTGATGACAGAGTTGATGATAACCTCGGCCGCATCTGTCACAAACAATGATGGCATTATCACTTTTGGGTTGAGACTTTTTACAAACGACACAAAGTAAATCTGATGATTCTGGCAGTGCAAATTTAGAGAGATCTTTGAAATGAGACCAACTTTCTGTATTGTCACCAAATTTTATTAAACATTTTTCAGTTGTTTGGTTTACCTGTAAAAAAAAAGAAAAATTAGATTTAATAAATTTCAAGATTTAAATGAAATGTATCTAGGACGGTATAATCAAGTCAGCATTCGTCAAATTAATATTTTATCAGGAATAAAAAATCATTTTTTAAGAATAGTAAAATATTTATAAAGAAAAATAATGAAATTTTTAAATGATAGTAAATTAGAATTTGGAGTACCTATTCAACATTGGCAAAATATTTGCTCTTAAATAAGAAAGGAAATATTAGAGTTGATTAATAAAGGATAAAAAATATTTAAAATAAAGAATTTATGCAAATTAAAAGTTTGATAGTGGATATTTTAAATTCAAGATTTTTCATATTTTAATTGTTTTGGAGGCGATCCTGGCGACCCTAAAAAAATCCCCATTCCCTCTCCTCTAAGCCCAATGAACAAATAAATATGTGAACAATTAACAATAATATTTAATTAAAAATTATTCGTAAATATTAAAATTTATCTGCATTGCTATATGATATATTAATGCATAATTCGAAAGAAAATATTCTACATAAATTGTGAAACCAACCATATATAAAGTTAAAATATTTTATAAATATAAATTGGTAAGGTAGAGGTAGCCAAGAAATATTTTTAAAAAAGGTGATAAATAATGAATTTATGTGGAAAATATATACTGTATAATTTTATAAATGAGACTAAGGAGGCTTGATACATTTTAAAATTTATTGCTTATTATCTGTGAAAAAATTTGTCAAATATGCATTATTGGGGCCAAACTATTTTGGTTGTATTGTATTGTTTGTTTTGTCTGAATAGGGATTTATATTTCTAAAAATATATTTTTAGGAGATATACACTTAACAGCAAAAAAAACAGGCACCTATTTTTTTTAGTTCAAACGATAATTATGCATCTTTAAACTCTTTATTTCTGTTTAATAAGTTAATTTTATTACAAATAACAGATCAGAAAAAGGAATTTTTATAATAATAATTTAATTTTTCTAAAGAAAACAATAATTTTGGTAATTTGATATTTTCTTTTTGTCACTTCTAAAAGTTAAATTTTGTTTGTGATAATATTTAAGTGCTAATTTATTGACAAATTATTATTCAATTATTTTAGAATATTTTCTATTCAAGGAAATGGTTTTGTCGAAAGAGGGAATCACTCAAGCCGATGCTTTAGCAAAAGAGGGGTTTAATACATTACCATTTCCTCAGGAAATCAATTTCAACAATACATAAGGTTCTCCAACGCTGAAGGGAGACTAAAAGTCTCAATAGAAGAGAAGGTAGTAGGCGTCCGAGATGTACAACGACAAGACATGATTGTTTTGTGTCAATGTCGATACTAAGAATTTAACTGCCTCTGAGGTACGAAATAGTCTAGAAATGGTCCGAAATGCCATGTAAGCAATGATACGAATAGAAGAAAGTTCAATAAAGTTATTTTATTGATTAGACGTCCGGCATCTGGTTCAAAATTATTACAAAGGCGTTCTCTACTTGTGCAGATCTGGAATTAAAGCCATTTCAAGGAACTTCATTTTTGGTATGGGGTTGCATTAACATTAACGCTCGTATCGAATTTTCATTGAAAATGGAACTCTAACCACAGAGAAGAAATCCTTGAAGAAGGTGTAGACCAGTTTGTACCTTTTATTGGTATTTTTTACTAAGGCAAGATAATGCACGCCCTCATAGCGCTAGAGATATCAATAATCAAGTTAAAATCACAAAATTCAACTGACCCACACATTCTCCAGATATGAATCCGATAGAACATTTATGGGATATTTTAAAAAGGTGCATTAGGTTCCAGTGAATTTGGAACAACTTAAAGTTGCTATTCAAGAAGAATGGTATTATTTTACTCAAGAAGAGATCCAGCTAATTATATCTATGACAAGAAGAGTCAGATCATTGAAAAATGCGAGAGGAGGAAATAGTAGCTACTAGAAGCTGATAATAAACATTTTATTTTAAATTTAGAGGGCAATAATTGTAAAGTTGAGTAGAAGTGTTTTTTCAAAAAAAATCTAAATTAATTTATTTTACTTAAAAATGTACTTTTTCTTGGGCACATATTTTATTTATGATGTAATCAAGTTATTCGCTAAAAATAAAAAGTAAGATTTATTCTTTTTATTTTAATTGTAAAAATATTAGTGCCCGTTTTTATTTTTTAATATTTTTGTGGTTGAGTGTATATTTATGTGAGGTAATGTAGATGCATTAAAAAATGGAAAAGGAGAAACAATACAATGATTTTGTAAATGAAAGGATAAATGAGAAATAACGAATCTTTTTTTTTGTAAACTTATTATTCCTATGTTGAGGGTCAGCATATGAAATTAAAAATGTGGTCGACAAATTTACTGTTTGACGATGATTACAAAATAGGTAAAAAATTTCAAGCCTTTGCAAAATAATATTTAAATAAGTTATTTTGTTAGCTGGTAAAACTCACTAACAAATTGGAAGTCAACTCACTGTTATACACATAAATCCAAAAATGTATTTTTTATTAGGTTACCTTTATGTGTCTAATAGGAAATTGCCTTAAAATTTGTTAGTTTTGAGAATGATATAAAC
Source organism: Anisolabis maritima (assembly GCA_010014785.2). Taxonomy (NCBI): domain Eukaryota; kingdom Metazoa; phylum Arthropoda; class Insecta; order Dermaptera; family Anisolabididae; genus Anisolabis; species Anisolabis maritima. The sequence continues at coordinate 12,647 of JAAAKE020114772.1, forward strand.
CAGCGTTTCTCCAATGCCAGATTGCAAAGAGATTTTAAAAAACAGATGCTTTATTGCAAATTTTTGTTTTTTTTCACAAAAATGTTATATATTAAGTCGACATTATTGGATAAATATTTTAATTAAAACATTTAAGCAACTAATTACCAAAAAAGGTTATTCCAATCCTCAAAAGTATCAAGCTAGTCATGGAAAGAGTTAATAGAAACGAAAAGCACGTCGCATCCCTACCAAATTATGAATCACCTTTGCAGTTTTTTGTAATATTTAGATTTTTGTATTGTTTTTGTAAGTTTGTGCATAACTTTTACAAGTTTTTTATTACAATAATAATATTAATAAATAAAAAATGTTTGTTTACCAATAACCAATAGTAATAATACTGGGTCACGAAAAATATTAAAATAACCGGGTCATGAAAAAAAAAGTTTAGGAAAAACTATAATAACATAAGCCAGTGTTGTTTTTATGACTGTATGTCAAAAATATATCTTCTTTCTTGTTCCTATCTCATTTGCCTCCACCCAGCCTTCGTTCCTTACATATAAATGTTTCCAATTTGTCATTTAATGAAATTTTGTTCAAACTTGTTCTTTTTTTATCAAAAATTTTATAACGATTAATATGATGTTATTTGAATATAGTTCATGCGACAAGACAAATTTCTCTAGTAGCAAGCCTGTATTAGGTTCGACATTATTGACAAAGGCGGGTGTGAAATTTTGGGTCAAAATTCCTCTCTAACCAGTAAAAAAATATATAGAGAAAAATCAAATAATCAATAAATGTGTGAAAAAAGAAGGAAAATGTTAGACATCAAAAAACCAAAGACCATTTCTTTAAAGATTGTATATATTTAAGCTTCATACATAAATATTTCAATTGAATTAATTTTCTATATAGATCTGTCAATAAAAATTATTATAAATAAAAATCTAAAAAAGTGGTGATAGCTAACCATATTTATGCCCAACATATGTGCCTTTGAAAAGCATAACAATCTTTCTATCGATGGACAGATAGTTGTTGCCATAAACCAACACTCTTCTCCTTTGGTTGGGTATATGATACCCATAGAGAATTTTATAAAAAACTGCTTTCACTATTTCGATATCTCGATGAGTAGTGAGATAATCGATAGCAAATGATCATCCAACAAATATTACATGATAATTGATATAGATGCAGGATTTCATGCCTATTATTAGCAATTCGATTTCCCGAATAGATTTCGAATTAATTGAGAAGTATATAGAGGAGTTAAGTAAAATATTGTCATTTGTTGATAATGCAGTCTTTGACATAAATGTGACAAATCCTCCTAGTCTTTTTATATTCATTTAAATAATAAATAAATTTTGAAATATATTTAAAAAATGACTTATTTTAAGAAAAATGGTTGACTTTATCAATTATGTAATTTAGAAAATTTATAAAGAGCAAAGTAAATAAATGATAAGGGATATGTATTAATAAATAAATATTACTCACTTCTACGATAGTTCCTAAATAATATCTCCCATCATTGTGTTGTAATAAAACATCTTCACCTTCATTAAAAATTCGTTCTTTAGTTGTCGAATCTGGAGCTTCGGGAGGATCATCAGCCTATCAATTTTAAAATGTGAATTAAAAAAACAATCCAATAAAAATTGAAATTAAACAAAAATACCTTCTTCTTTGTTTGAAGAGACATTTCGTTTGGATTTATTTGGCAATTTTCAAATAGCCATCACCCCAATTTAAATAAAATCTATAAGAAAAATATAATTAATGAATAAATTATAATTTAATAATAATACTGTACTAAAAATTGGGTTTATTTTGCTTTAGGTAATAAAAACAAATATGACAAGTTAATTTATAAAATTTTCTAGCAAATAAATCAAAGTATATATAATATATTTTTAATTTACAGATATTAAAATAAAATAATCTTAATAAATTACCATAACAATCATTCACTAAATAAATTTAAAGTTGTATGATTTGAAATTATCATTAGAGTTTTATAAGATGGTAAGAGGAAAGCAAAATTTCGAACACAATTTTATATTAGAATTAGTTCGTGGATGTGATTAATTATGTAATAAATATTCACATAAGATACTGGCGTTTAATTTAAAGTGAATAGTTGATTAAAAGAGGGTATAAATTACCATAAATTGCCATAAAATAAATTGGTGAGCATCTCATTCAAAGATCAATGTCAGCCATGATGAGCTCGAATGCAAGAGACGCCCGCCAAAATTAATATTCGCCCTCGCTAGATTTTATAAATAATCTCACAAAGAAATTTCCATAACTATTTATAAATTGGTTCAAGTTCATTTTTTAAATATTTCCTGAAATACAAAAACCTAGAGCCTTTTGGGTGGTCAGATTTTGGTTAGAAAAAGAGGGCAAAAATTTAAATAATTTCAAACACCATCTTGAACGAAACGTTGGACTACTTGAATTTTTTATTCAAAATTATTAATTATTACCGGCATATTTATATATTAATGAAAATTAATTCCTTTAAATGAATAATTATTTAATGATTTTAGAGTATTTTTTTTAATACAAATAAGCATTTGGCAGTGATTAAACACTTGCCGGCTTTTTTAAATTTACATCAATGAATTCGAATGCCGGTTGATGGTGTTTTTTATTTTTTTTTTTTTTTTTATTTAATTTATTATATTTAAGCTTTAATTTAAGGAAAAATTCATTGATATTTATTAATATTATTCAACAATTTTTTGAACTTATTTTTCAAGAAATAAACCTTTATTCTATCTAAAGAGAAAAAAAAATTCATGTTAATGGAAACAAAGTTTAATATTTTGGCATGAAAAAATAAATATGAAATATATATATATATATATAGAAATATGTGATTTTTAGAAGAAAAAAAAAACTGTTGAATATATTTTACAATTTATATTAACTAAGCTAACAAGCAATCCTTCTATCAGAGGACACGTCATCTATTTCAAACTTTTGACGATTAAGAGATCTCTGTCCCCTGAAGTAGAGTCAAAGTTTTTGTTTCATAATCCAAGGACCAGTGATTCTCTTTCCATTCTGAGCGATTAAAGATTTGTGGACGAAGAGGAGGGGTAACAGTTTTTATTAATATTATTTTTTTAGTCTTTTCGGCATCTGAAGCCATATAGACTTGAAACGGTGTACATAATATTATTTAAGATATATGTAATGTAATCCAAGCATATTTATATCAATTGGTAACCAATTGATATAAATAACTTAACCTCTTGGGGTCAACAATCCAAAAATGCCCCCACCCCATAGCCGAGAGGATAGAGATACTGACATTGCCAATTGATATCCTTCAAAGGGATGTAGGTTCGGATCCCAGGGAGTCCAATGAAAATTTATTTATACCAATTGGATACTATTTGGTATAATAAATATTTCTGGATAATTATATGTAATTACAATAAATGTATATATTACATTGTTTCAAAAGTTTTGTCGGTTTTAATGTGATGTGTTTTTGTAGTTTCATATCTCAATAAATATTT